>JBAMBJ010002700.1:0-15840 GCA_037043495.1 Drosophila recens | reverse complement strand
TGGAAAACGGAGATGGAAAAACTCGTAACCTTTGACAGCTGTCGCCATCAACAAATGCAAATGCAAAATTTAAATTCAAATTTCGATATTTTTGGCACATGAAATATTTCGTGGCGATAAAAGCATAAAGAATAAACGTGGACATAAACGAACACGTAAACGTCAACGTCAACGACGTTAACAAAAAAACAGGACAAAAGTTTAAAGAAGGCCATCAAAAAAAGAAATAACAAAATAAATTGTAGTCGAATTTACAGATACCCTTAGCTTTATGTATGTACTATATGCATGTATAAAGTCTTCCTCGGAAAATAAATGTCCTGACTGACTTACCTATTAACTGAGGTAGAGACCGAAGCAGATAATTCGGAAGGAAATTCTTTACAGCTAAATTCTTCATCAAAATAAGTATACATATTAGTTTGTTAGTCGTTGGTCGGACAATCCGATGTCTTCAATATTTTCACAATTTTTTTCTTTTTTGTTTCTGTTTTCCTTATTAATGTTAAATTTTTCAAAATTACTTGTAAAAATCTGATAATTTCTACATTTGTTTAAAAATTATACAACATTAAGAATAATTCTAAGATAAAAACCTAACTTTTAAGCATGATTATGAGCTTTGTATTAGCTTAATTCCGTTTGTATTCAGAAGCTGCGAAATACCACCATTTTTGAATTTAAGAAGAAGAAATATGATTGATAATTGTGGAGCCCAAACGGAAAGAGCTAGAAGGCTGGTTTTTTTATTTAGGCTGATTTTAAATTGAAAATACAATATAGTGTATAAAACAATGTAATATTGTCAAATGAATTACTTGACTTACTGTATACGAACCGAAACGAATATCGCATTTAGGTTTTCGCTTATTGGTAATGCAATATTTTTGATATATCGGTTACGTAACGGTTCTTGGCTTTTGTATGTTCCGGTTTCGAAACACCGGTAAGATTTCGGTCTACAAAACAATGTAAGAAAATCTCAAAAACATGTAAATTTGAAAACCAAAATTCAAGAATTTTAAAACTTCAGATCTTTTTACTTAGATCAATATAAAAATTAAATTAGGGGCGAAGTCAAAGCTTAATTTAATTTTAAAAGCGATGATTATAGAACCTTAACGACTTAATTCAATTCCATGCTTGACTTAACAGAAATTAATCGTTGGGCATGAATCGGTTTCTTAACGGGCTTTTCAGTTGGAAAATTTTTGGTTTTTGGATTTCGTTATAATTAAAAAGATTTGTTTCGGTTTCAGTTTCAGTTACGGTTACCAATTTCAAACGGTTAATACTGGTTAACGGTTACGGTTATGGTAACGGTTTCAAACCCTAAATATAATATTGTCAAAAGAATTACTTGACTAGCTGTATGCACATATTTAATGGAGTCTGTTGCATACATTTGCACACACTTAATATACCCGCTGTACAGGGTACAAAAAGCAGGACACCAGTTTAAAGAAGGCCATTGAAAAATAAAAAGAAAAAAGGAAGGCAGATGACACAAAATAAACAATGCAAACTAAATTTCCGCCTTAGGCACATCACATTCGCTCTCTCTCTCCCTCACACGCTCTCTTTTTGTGCGCGTGTGTGTGTGTGTGTGTGTGTGTGTGTGTGTGTGTGTGTGTGTGTGTGTGACAGCACGCGACATAAATGTTCTTTAATGATTAATAACATTTTGCACTCCTTTTTTGCGCACACACGCGAATGGCACACGGTTCTGTTTGCCGCCGAAAATGCGAAAATGCGGTTTCAGTTTTCACTTATCAACAAAACAACAACAACAACAGTAACAACAACAAAAACAACAAAAAGAACGACAAAAACACAGCAGCTGGAAATAAAAATCCAATAACCGCGAAGCAACAACAACAAACACATTTGGGTACATTTGTACCGCAAAAATGGTACATTTTATATGCGTTGCCAAAATGGTACAATATTTACTTTTAAACAGTTGCTTTTATTATTATAATTGGATGAATAGTATTAAAGTAATTTATTCAAGTGCGTTTGAGAATTTTTATAATGAGTAAGTTTTTAAAAACGATTTTCTTAATATTGTATTATCACTTTTATAGTTTCACAAAAAAATAACATTTCAATTTAATATATGTACTAGAATATTATATTTTTTATTATCAGTTTGTTGTTTTAATTTTAAGTTTTATTTGAATTTTGTAATTAAATTATATGTTTTTTATAAATTGAACACATTTTCTTTAATTATCTCGAATTAATTCCAAACATTTTGATGACAACAACAGTGGAATAACAGTTACTTCTGCTTTGCTTTGACTCCACACGTGTGTGTTGACAGAATTCTGGCACACGCTTCTTACGCTATTTTTATCGCTTGGATTCCGTTATCCTGTTCACCGTTACACGTTTCGTTTGGCAATGCGCGACGAGTGCGAACACTTTGAAAGCCGGTCGACGACTGTGACTGCGAAATGTTCGTGTGCTCAATTATATACGCAACACTTCGTGCAGTCTCTTTCGTGTATCGTTCGTGAGTTCGTTCGCTCGTTCGTGCGTTCGCTTATTCCTTTCTTCCTTCGTCTGTTCGTTTGTTCGCTCGTTCACTCGCTGTCGCTGTCGCAGTCGCTGCTTCTGCTGCCGTCGCAGCTGCTGCGTCTGAGTCTGAGTTTGAATTGGAGTCTCAGTCTCCCAACGCAGTGTGACACGTGCATTCCGCTTTGATTTGTTTGTTTTGAGTGGGCTGACCCCCCACCCCTCACGACTCCTCTCTCTCTCCATCCATTCCCCTGTCTCCTGTCCCCTTGTCTATCCACTCAACTCTTCTTTCGGCACTCGAACAAACGCCGGCAATGGAATGACACTTGCATTCTCGGGCCACACAAAAAACATGTATGTCGCAATGTTATCGCCGAGTCGCCGACTATAAAATACCCGTTACCTAACGCACGCCTCATGTGCTCGGGAAAAGTTTAAACTTTATGTGTCCGACCAAATGTCTCGTTGTACTAAGCAAAGAATTTAAGTTTAAGTTCATTTCCATTTAATCAATTTGACTTTATTTATTTATTTTTACATGATTACATGTTATTTATATTATTCTACATCCCAGAGTTACGAGGTTTTCTTTCTAAATTAATGCACTAAATCGATTTATTATACTCTTATTAAAGATTTCGTTAATAGATAATTTTTATTTCTTTTAAAATTTGTATATCACTTTCAAATAATTTTGGTTTGGCTCTAAATAATAATTTGTTATTTTTTATCTGCATTTATTATTAAAATAAAAATAAATATAAAAAGTAATAAAATTGAAAAATTAAAACATTTCTCTAAAAAAAACAAGCGGGAAAGGCTGTAGTCGAATTCCCGACTATAGGGTACCCGTTTCCTATTAAAATAAAAATAAACTGTTTTTTATTGCATAGTTTTAATAGCTGGAGACTGAATTCAGCCATTACGACCGTACTGTTTGACCGATCTTGTTGCGAATTAGAAGAATGATAGCTGATAATAATAGATAAAGTTCGATGCCTCAGTCTTTTTCACAAACATAATATACCCGTGCAATCAGCCGAGTGACGCGTGTAAATACTCTGTGGTGAGTTTTAATGCCCTGCAGCCTACTGACAATGGCAACATTAAGTTTAAAAGGCATCTACATAGAGTTGTTAATACAATGTTATCACCATCTGACAGCTACCGAAGCCCGTCGGGCCTAGTTTGTGGCCCAAAGAGCAGAGTGTGTTGTGCAACCATATACCCTGTAATAATCCCAAAAGGGAATTTGTAACTTTTAATTATTAAAATAAACAAAAGCCTTTTTAACGTAATTTCACTTTCTCTTTAAGATTTCTGTCGTTTCCTGATAGCATCTTAATTTTTACAGGGCATTTGTCGTCGGGTATCTGTCTGTTTTGTTGTTAGAGAGAGAAAAGACTTGCTATACAAATTGCTTTATTTGCGATAATTGCTTGTAATATCCTTGGGCTTAAGCCATAAACAATTATGTACTGATGAATATATAGACATATGTGTGTACATATGTATTTACCTATACATTTTAGGTTTATGTTATGTTTATGTTGAATCATACAATAATTTGCTGAATTTTACAGAATTTAGTTTTTTAGTATTTTATTTATTTTTTCTAAGTTCCCACACGCAAATATTATTGGGATTTTTTTTTCTTATTAACGTTAACTACTTTTATTAGCCACCGCCCTAATAAAAAGTAACAAGATCGGACAAATAGAAATTTAGGAATGGCTGATTTAAGTTTTTAAGCGATGTAAGTGCCTAAAAGTATGCAATAAAAAATATTTTGTATTTTTTTTAATAAGTAAAGTGTATACTATAGTCGAAAACAGGACTATGGCCTTTACCACTTGTTTTTTTTTAAATCTCTCAAATTTTTATTTTTATTTACAATCTCAGATGGCCTTTAACACTTACAAAAAAACATTCCCAACTAGTTAGCCTTGGAAAACTGAAACTGATTTCCCAATGGAAGAGCTCCCGTTAGTTCAGTCCGAATATTCATCTCAAACAAGCAACAGCTTCAAAAATTTAAAGTGCAGAAAAAATTTAGAAAAGTTTAAAACACATGAAATAAAATGAAATTAAATCAAAATGACCAGTGCTAGTTGACGACTGAGAGAAAGTTGAAACATCAAAAATTTGAAATACTTTGGTAAACTAATTATTTAAAAATTTCTCAAAACATTTTGCGTTACAAATTATTATTAAATAAATTATTATTTAATATGCAGGCGTAGATAATTGAATGAGAATTTCTTTGTTTTAGGAACACCGAAAAGCGTATCCACAAAAACACAGCGGAGCGAAAAATTACACAACTTGAATTTAAAATATACTTAGAATTAATAGACACGGAAACAGTTGCGCAGCTACAGTCTGAATCTCAAAACACACACACACACATTCGAAGTAAACTTGAAGCAAAGGAATCATCCACACATCACACTGGTTACAAATCTATCTGAAAGCACAGACGCCTATCGAGGTACGGTATATTTATTAACTATCTTAATCACCAATATATTTGATACTCATTTTACCTTACTCCACAGTTCGTTGACCACTTCGATTTCAAGCCTACGGTACCGAGCCGCCCCCTTTCCGAGTCACCCGGCCCTTCTCCGTTCCCGTTATTGTGCCCCGATTTCGGATTCCCGATCCCCAATTCCCGATTACCGCTTCCTGTTTTCCAATTTCCATTTCCATTTCCCTGACTCGGACGGCCCGTTGGATTAGCGTTCTTGAAATCGTAACTGGCTCATTCCACACTTGTCATTTGCTACACTTGTCAATCGTTTGAAATATATGCTTAGCCAAATAAACATATATATTGATGTGACCGCATTAAATCCGCTTTGGTCTAATTCATCTTCACATTGGGTTTTTGGGTGTGCGAAATTCGCCATGGAGTCGTGCTTCAAGCGAACACACGTGTGTAGTTTCAAGAGTTTCTGGAGTCATAAATTACCTGTTGTTTTTGATCGTCGTTTTGTAATTCTGGAATACTTATAAATGTGTATACAAAGTGTAACGTTCGCAACGTAGCGTGCGCAACAGACAAATATTAAGATTTTTATTGAACGAGACTTTTTAACATTATTTTTTACGCTGGATTGAAATGGTTATATACTCCACATAATTTTTTGTATTTGGGTATTTTTTGTTTATTATGCCAAATTTGTTTAAAAATATGATATTGCACGTTAACCCTCAAATCAACTTCCCTTTTTTTTTAACCTCAGCAACGGAACTTTCAGCACGCTTAGTTTGTTTTTCAACAAATAAGTTTTCGAGTGCTCCCAAAGATCTACATTTTCCATAAAAATTAAATTAAAATTTACCGATCCGAACGAGAGCTGCATCAGTTTTAGCATGGGAATATGCGTGCGAATGTAACGTTCGCAACGCTGGACTAGCCCATATCTAGTATTAAATTAAAATGTAAAAATTGTCAAAATAAAATCGGGTTGTTTAGAAATCGCTAGAAAAAAAAGATTGAATTAAGGTATTAAAAAATCGCTTCCACAGAAATCGAGTAGAAAATTTTTCTGAGTATTTTTATTTCACTACTTAAAACGAAGAGTTTTTAAATAAGAAACTTATAAAACTGCCCTCGTGAAATGATTGACCAATTGCACTTGGCACAGTCTCTGACAGCGACTGCGACTCAGAATGTTGCAAGTTGCAAGTTGCCACCTGGTGCATGCAACATTTCACGGTGTCTCGGCGTCTCAGTCTGGCAATGGCCAGACAATGAGTCAAGTTGACACAGTTCCAAAGATTTGAGCATCGAAAACGTGCAAGAGCAAGAGGAAGAGAGAGAGAGAGAGGAGGAAAGAGAAGAGAAGAGTGAAGAGCGAAGAGAGAGAGGGAGAAATGGAAGCGGGTGACATTTATGCTGACACCAAAAATCATCATCAACAACAATAGAAGAAGCCGGCGTCCGACCACCTGTCTCTCTCTCTCTCTCTCTCTCTCTCTCTCCCTCTCCCTCTCTCTCTCACTGTCTCTCTCTCTCTCTCTCTCTCTCTCTCTCTCTCTCTCTCCCTCTCTCTGTGACTCTCTTTCTCTTGCCCGCCCCTTTGTTGGCTCGAGGACAACTTGACTCGCAAATATTTGCCGGATAGGCAAACTTGTTCTATTGCCCCCGGGCAGATTGGCAGCTTGTGGGCACTGCGGGGGTGGAAGGGGAAAGGGGCAAGGAGGCAAACTGCAACTGAAGGGGAAGGGGAAGGGGGCTGGTGGGGTGGGGGGTTTGTTTGGGTGTCGCTGCGAGTTTTGTGTGTGCGTTGAATTTTCCGCTCCAAATCATCAAGAAAAGCGACCGAGTTATGCATGTGTTCCAAACACGTTCCACACACACACAGACACACACACGCACACACGCACACACACACACACACACACACATCAAGTGCCTGCAGTCAAAGCGTAGCGTGATAATAACTCAATGTTGCTTTGCATTTTCGAAATTTTCAAAATTTTTGGTATTTTGCAGCAATCGCAAATAAGAGTTTTGACAAACTAAATAAGCTTTTATTTTTAATAAAAAATTATAGTATACAAGTAATTCTCCATTTGTATTATAAAAATTATGAATGTAAATTATTTTGCAATTTTTAAATAAATCAAATCATAAGTAAACTCTTATTTTCATTTAAGTCGCTACGAATATACTAAGAATATATGTACATAAAACGCCCTTCTGGCTTAAAAGATATTTACATACAATTTTTATTTTTAAACTTTTATAATGAAAATTGAAGAATAACTTTTATTTTTAATATAATTATCATTAAATAGGAAAATTATTTTTATTTTAAGTTTTGATCATAAAAATTGCAAATAAGAGTTTTGGTTTAACTATAAAATTAAAATTAATGATTAGTTTTAATTTCAATTTTTTTCATAAAAATTAAAAACCAAAGTTACTTTTCAATTTTTTTTTAATAAAAATCAGGAAGTAACTCTTACCTTATAAGTTTTTTCATAAAACTTACAATCGTTACGATCCTTGGTGTTTATGTCATATTTAACACTTGTGTATTTAAAGTATGTTTTTTTTAATAATTAATTAATTCATTTAAGTGTATTTCATGCATACCTATTCAACTTAAGAAATAATTTTATGTAAATCAATTAATTTTGGATTAAATTAAATCTATCAATAAATTTATTTTGTTACATTTGAAAGCAATTTAAATGTTGATTTTGCGCTGAGAATTTTTTTGTAGTTCCAACCTGTGGAAATCATCCGTGATTTCAATATTACTTCTCATAATTTTATATTTGGAATGATAATAATTTAAACATATATTTTTATTTGAATATTTTGCATTATTTATTATTTGTTTTTAATAAGAAAACAACTCTGCATTTTCTTACTTACGTTCCACACACACACACACGTTCCACATACATACATATGTCACCTCTGCTGTTCGGTGTCAATTAAGCATTGCATACTTTTAGGCGGAACTCGTTTTCTTTTTGTTCATTCTGCTTCCTTTCACTGTTGTTATTGTTTTTGTTGCTGCTGCCAGCGGCAAATTCAGCAAAAGCAACAATTAAAAGCAACTCTGCAACTGCAACAACAACAACAACAGCAACAACAGCAACAACAATTGCCCAACGGCTGCCAACTAATTGAAATGCCCTCGTTTTGTCTCCATTTATGAGTGAATGCGAGTGAGAGAGAGAGAGAGGGAAGATAAAGGCTGTCTTTGTTCAACAGGCTACAAAATGAAATCACATCAAATGCTTTTACTCCAATTTTTTTCATGTACTCAGCTTAAGCTTAGTTAAAGCAATCAATGCAAGTCTCAAGTCTGTTTGGAAAAGCAATTTTCATTATTGAAAAATGCATTTTTTGTCCATTCTGTCTGCAAACACTTTTCTTTTTCTTAGAGCGCTTACTACAATTGAAAAATCAAATTATTAAAATTTTTGAAAATGGGGTGTTTCATATAAAAACTATTTTTTATACTTCTAGCATAAAACTAAATTTTAGCAAGTACTATTAATCACAATTTTAAATTAAAACATATTTTTAAATTACAAATATTATTTGAAAAATAATTTTTGTTAAAAAACCATTGTATATAGCTCGTATTCCTAATTATTATTAAATAATTTGGAAATGATTTTAAGATATATCTCATACAAATTTAAGGTAAAAATTAATTGCACGAACCAATAAATAATAAAAAAAAAAATTACTACAAAATTATGTCTTCTTTCGATTTCTATTTATTCGAAATTGTAAAAATTGAAGTCATATAATTATAAAACAGAATTTTACTTGTCAAAAAAAATTTTTTTTTTAATTTTGTTAAATATTAATATTAATATGCATTTTAATTTATTGGGAGGAGAAAATAATTTCATATGACATTTAATCAACTTAAAATTGTCTATGATCAATGACAAAATAGATTCAATAATGCTTATACATATGTATATGATAAACATCCCTTTTAATTTTTGAACGATATACCGCACTTTTTGGGGCACTTACAGGGTATGCTATCTTAAAAATACGACACATTACAAAAATACTTAAATATTTATTTTTGTAAATTCTTATTGTTTTCTGTTTTAATGCAAAAAGTTTTGCCAAACAATTCTTACAATTCCTTTCCTTCAAAATAATAATTTTTAGCACCGAAATACTTTTGACCACCACTGTATATAAGGTAAAAATTTAAATAAAGTGTACTGCAAATGGTATGAAAATAAATCATAGACTTTAATTTTTATATTTTGATGTTTTCTTTTCAAATTATCAAAAATATATCATACAAAAAAATCGACTTTACTTTTATGTGTAAAAAAATCTCTGCTGATTTTTTGTACCGATATACCCTACTTCTGGGCACACTTACAGGGTATGCGCACATCAGAAAATTGACCATCTTATCGTATCTGGTTGCAACTGTTTGGCAGCTGCCGTTGTTGGCGCTATGCCTTAAAGACCAGGCCCACTCCGGTCCACCCCTGCCCCTGCCCCGCCCCCTTGCGCCCCTTGCATCAACATGTAGCTGCCACGTGGCAGTGGCATTGACAGACGTGCAACACAGGGGCATGTGTGGCAAGCTGATCGTGAGGCAAGAGGCAGTTTTGAATATCATCATAAATTTATAAATATCATCATTGAATTTGTATTTTCTCACTCACTCTCTCTTTCTATATTAAGGCTCTGTCTCTCTCTGTGTGTGTGTGTGTAAAATTTTAGTTGAAACTGTGCCAAATGCCGACGACGGCGACGACAACTCGACAGTTGCAATTTGTGCGTCGCGAACAACGCGTGGAAAATTGTCGAGCAAAATTCTTGTGATTGTTTTTAAATTTTCCCATTTATTCTTTTTCACTTTTTTTTGTACTTGTTGCTTATTAAGTTTGTGTAATCAGTTCGGAGCGTAATTAAATTGACAACTTGTTAAACACAAAACTATTAAAAGTGTCTACGAATTTTCCGACTTTCCCCGCGAATTTTCGCTCGCATTTTTCATGCTGAGCGCGCGAAAAATTATCAATTAAAATCAATTAAAACGCGACGCGTCGAGTGAAAAATGCCCGCAAGAAAAAATGTAAACACATTTGTAGAGTTGCCAGGGGCAAGGGGGAAAGGCCTATGGGGGGAGGAAACAAAAACGAGGGGGTGGGGGCAGGCAAAAAAGGGGCGTGGCATTGTCAGTGCTTGCAGCATAATTAAAAATTAATTTACCACACAATAAATATACATATTAAATGCCCACTGTGCGCAGCTCTCTCTCTCTCTCTCGCTCTTTCCCTTTTCCTCTCTCTCTCTCTCTCTGTGCAAATATTTTTAATGGCTTGGCAAATGAAAATGCCAAATATAAATGCAAACAGAAACATGAAACGCATTTTATTAGTATTTTAATTTAATTGATTTGTTTACGTTTTTCACTTTTTTTCCAATTTATTTATCAATATTTTTATAAGGTTTTAATTTAATTTATTTCATTAATTTAATGAACTTTATTTATATGTTTTTTTCAATTTTTCTTGTCATTTGCTTTATTTATTTTTTTACTTACTTACAGACTAGTTATGTTTCACTTAAGTAAATTTGCTTTTTTTTTAATCAATTTGTTTATCGTTATTTTTATAAGTTTATTTTTACTCAAGTTGATTTCTTTTATTTGGTTTTTATTTACAAATTTTCGTTTTAATTTAATTCATTTAATTGACTTTACTTACTTTCTGAACTTTTTATTGTAATTTGGTTCTCGTTTTACTTTATTTTTCAATTTATTTATTGATATTTTCATAAGTTTATTTCTCGCTCAAGCTATTTTTCATTTATTTGTTTTGGTTTTTATTTATTGATTTTTGCTTAAATTTATTTAATTCTTTTACTGGACTTTTTTATTTGTGTTTTCAATATTATTGTAATTTTTCTTATTTAGTTTTGAATTTAAGAACAGACGTTTTTTGTTAGTTATGTTCCATTTAAGTTAGTTTGATTTCTAGATTTTTTTCGTCTTTATTAGCTTTTTCTTATTTACTTTATGTTTTTTAGAATTAAAGATTTTTTGATCAGTTAGTTTCTTAGTTTAAATGTAGCTTAAATTTAATGCATACATGTTTTGAATTTTTTTAAAATAAAACAGAAAGAAATAGAGAGACAGAGAAAAGATTTTCCCGTCATCGTCATCACATCGACATCACTGCACTATGGGAAAAAAACCCAACATTATGGACTAAATCAGCTGACTTCGAGCGCGCTTCAAATATTAAGATGCAGAAAAAAAATTTAACTTATGACACAAAATATAGGACTTTTTCCCCATAGTGCACTGTGGGCACTGCGGCCACACGCCACTCCTAGCGACTGTAGCTTCTATTTATAGCTGACACAATCTTTGAACAGCAATTTTCAATAGATCTATAAATACAAATCTTCCCTGCCCTGTCCCCCTTTTTATGCCCTCTTCAATCACCCTTCAATCAACGGCAAAGATCGATAAACTTTTCTTATGGATTTTAAGTGCGATAGAATTTTAGTGTCTGAACTAAAAATCATCTGGGAATCTACACTAGAAAATAAATCGCTCTTTGCATCGAAATCATAATAATACTATAGATATATTTATATGTACATATTTATATATTTAGCGTATTTTTTGTGTTTTCTTGTTTGATTTTGCTTAAGTCAGAAGTTATTTATCAGCTGTGATCACGACATTGTAATTATTTTTGCCCGTCGACGATGAAGAAGGCGACATTGTGACGCCAAATTCTAAAACAATACGCTTGAATTGTTTTGTTAGCAACTTGAGCTATTGATTTAGATGACAGACTGGACAAAATGACGAATATGTCAATTTCAACTTTACTTTTACAAACTTCAAAAACCCTTTGTAGTATTTTAGCTACAGGTTCTATAAAGAATTTTATTTTCCAACTACTCTCAATAAATCTAACAAAAGATTATGTTTGCATAATTATTTTATAATTGGTTGATTGAGTATTTAAAAAATAAATAGGTGGACTAATCTTCCGTTGCAAATCGAAAAACGGCTATTTAGTTGCATTTCCCCAGGGGAAATGGTAAAGAGCAGTGCTGCCAACTCTTCGGGTCATGAAAAAGCTAAACTAGCCTTTGAATAAAAATAAAGAATTAGCCAGAAAATTTTGTTGGTAGCTTAAAAAAAACGCTAGAGTAGTAACACGATTATTTTATGGATTTAATCCAGTGTTTTTCGAATATTTTGATGGAAAAAAATTCCTTAAACAATTCTAGGACTTAATGCATAAAAAAATTTAAAAATCTCTTTGCTATTATTTTTTACGACTATTTACAATTTGCTTAAAAATACTATTTAAACCCATTTTTTCTCCTTCTCATACAAAAGTGGCTTTTTAGCAATTTTCAATACTATCGAAGATATTTTTAAAGTTTTTTACAATCACTTTTAGAATTGTTTTAAGAATTTTTTGGCATCAAAGTATTTTTTATTTGGAACCGAGGAAAAAAGTTAAAAAATATACTTTTACAAAAAAATGTAAAAAATTTCCAAGGGTAGTACTTAAAAATACATGAAGATACCAGATGTTTTTAAAAAGCTAAAATTACTCGAATTCCGCTATTTTACAATTCATCCCGCTGTTGCCAGTTGAAACCCGCTAAATATATCGGGAAAATAGCTAAATTGGCAACACTGGTAAAGAGGTGAATAGTAGAGGGTTCAATTGCACATTTTCCTTGTATTTTTTGTGCAGCAAGTGGCGAGTGGCACAAAACAGACAGACAAATGTGTGGCAAGGTGGCAAGGTGGCAATGTTGTCACCTGTTGCCTCCACGCGACGCGACGTTGACGTGAGTGTCTTTTAATTGCCAGCTGTTGACAACAGATCCCGCCCCCTGAGGACTATCTACCCCTCGAACCCCACTACCTCCTTCGTCCCTCACAGCCATCTCAATAACGAAGCAGACACACATAGTACACTGAGAGAAAACAAATGATGCGCTTCGTACATAAAATTAGGCATTACTTACTTGATCCCCTTGATTACTTAATTGATCCACTTATAATTCATTCTATAAATTCAAAAAATTAAATTAAGAAAAATTGGAAAAAGATAAATACAAATAAAACTTAAATGCAGAATTGTTGATTAATGTTTAAAGTCAAGCAAAATATTTTTATTTTAAATTTTATATGTATTTTGTCTTAATTTAGCAATAAAACAAAACTTATTTAAAACTATACTGGTTAAAATACGCTGTGAGACACTGTACATACAGAAAAACATACTTAGACAAAGAGTCAAAGTCGGATGTTGAAAACATTTGCGATGATTTCCTGATGTTGAATTAAGAATTAATTCCTTTAGTTATCTTGGCTAATGTAATCAACACATTATTAACTTCATTAACAAATTTTTTAAATTTAATTTAAAGTAAAGACCAGTTAAAAAACATTTTGAATAAAAAGTTGCATATATTATACATTTTGAGTACAATTGATCGAAAATGTTAGCAAAGTGCATTTAAATTAAATAGGTTGCCCCTTATTTTAACTTTTATTCTAATATATTTAATGTTCATATACACTTTTTTTTTTAAATTTTAAAGTCGCCTATTTGTCATATTTAATTTACAATGCGCTATTGGTTGTAACTTATCTTGAAGTTCACAGAAATAATCTCATTCTCATTGCTTGATTTTTCTCAGTGTATCATTTGGTAAGTGGGAAAAAGGAGCGGGAAGGGGGAGGGAATTGGGGGCGTGGCAGGATTGAGACATTGGGCCGTGTGATTAATGAGCCGAACACGAACATGGCAGAGCAATTAGAATCAATTAGCAGGGACTGTGGGCAAAGCCATCGCCATCGTCTTTGCCTTTTGGCCATTGCACAGTGGGCATTTTCGACAATTTAGTGCACATTAAATGATTTTTATAATATCTTTGAAAACATAAGTTATATTTTTTAACCATAAAAAAAAGTTAATGATTTTACAAAATAAATAAAATATTAAAAGTACAAATAAACATTTATTTTTAAATAAAATAAATAAATAAACATTTTTCACATTCTTGTACTTTATACATTAAACTTATGTGCACAAAAAAATATTGCTATATAAACTTAATTTTTATATCGTTAAAAATAAGTTGAAATTATTTAACAGAATTTCAGAAAGTACTATAATGAACAATTATTAAAAAAATCAAAATATTAAAGATTAAATTTAAAATTTTTCATATTTATAATATTTTTAAAATGTTTATTTATTAGGCTTATAAGCAAAAAAAAAATTTTTTAAAAAAATATATATTGAAATTAAAACTAAAGATTTATTTTAAACACCAACTGCTTTAAGCTTAATTATTCATTTTTTGACATTGTTTTTAATTACTGAGAGCTAGAGTGATCGAAATGTGCCACAGTGCAACAGTGGACATTGTTTTGGCCATTGGCACTAATGAGCACGTTTGTTTTATGCCACATTTCTCAGCAGAGACGTCACCACAACAACAACAAACACCAGAGGCAACAACAGCAACAACAACAGGGAGTTGAATCCAAAGAGAAAGCTGCCTATCGCGTGGAGCATTCAGAGATCTATGGCAGATATTTGGTGGCGAATCGAGAGCTAGACGCAGGAGAACTGCTGATCACCGAGCAACCGGTGGCCATTGGTCCCTGCGTCAGCTGTGAGCCCGTCTGCCTGGGCTGCTATTGTCCCGTGACCCTCGACCCGACGCAGTATCGTTGTCCTGGCTGTGGCTTCCCGCTCTGCGGTGCCAAGTGTCGCGGGATTAATCGGAGAAACGGACACGGCGCCAACGAGTGCGAAACTTATGGCAGGCAACGTTCCAAGGCGGCCGATTTACTTCGGGTCGGTGTATCTCCCGATCTGGTAAGCGATGGCTTTTATTCACTTTTAATTTTATCTATTTATTTTGAATGCAATTTCATTTTTTTATTATTTATTTGCATTTATATTTCCTTATTTGTTTATAGTTATTTTGTGAACTTGTTTCTTACTTCAGCTTGTTTTGTTTATTTGTTTGAAGCTAATCAATTATTTTTTAATTTAGACTACAGCTGAACTTCCATAGCTTGAACGTCTTAAACTCGAATTCTCTCTAGCTCGAACTAAGTTGAAAGGCAATTCACTTAACCCATTAACGGCTAATGGGTATTTAAATACCCCAAAAAGTATTGACACTTTAAAAATTCTAGCTCGGGGCATGTGAGAGATATCGAGGCAAAATTAATTTCATAGTAAAGAGAAATAATAAAAATATAAGTATAAAATTTGAACAGTTTAGTTATCCTTGTTATACTTGTAGTTTTTTACAGGTGAATATCTAGCTATTTTTCTGCATACAAAATGTTATCGAAAATAGCTGAAAAATGTATGGAAATCGAAAAAAATTAAATTTGAAGATAAAATTTTTTTTTTGTTTCTTTCAACTTCTATGGTCTTCTAGGCACACATTTCCAAATTTCGTCAAAATCGTACCAGCCGATCTATGGGCAGCCATTAATGGGTTAATAAACTTCACAAAAAAAAACTTCCGTAAGTCGAAGTCTCCATAACTCGAACCTTTTCTTGGATAATGGTGATTCGAGTTAGGGAAGTTCGACTGTATTTCTGGTTTTTTCCTCTGGCTCATCGATTTTTAGACCCCGTACTTTAAAAAAGTATAGGGGTTTATTAACTTTGTCACAAAAAAAAATGTGCGTAACAGGCAGAAGGAGGCGTGGCAGACCCCATAAAGTATATATATTCTTGATCAGCATCAACAGCCGAGTTGATATAGCCATGTCT
>JBAMBJ010002698.1:0-45520 GCA_037043495.1 Drosophila recens | reverse complement strand
GTCTAAATTTAGTTTTGTCAAAGTACTTTATCCGGTAATTGTGTATATTGATTAATATTATAAAATACTTTGTAAAAGCGCACGAAAGTTTTCGATTTAATTTTTTTTGTTGGTAATTCTGAATTTTTATTTTTAAATTATCAAATGCTTAAAATATTTGTTTTTATTTTTGTAATTGCTCTTTGAAAAATAAATTGGATTTTGCATTTCATAACATTTATATGCAGATGAAAAAAGTCGAATTTAATTAATGAAAGAAATAATGTTAGCTAAAATATGTCCTGGTCCAGGATACCCCATAAAAATATTCTTAGACTCATAGCTCTTGCTTGTGACTGTGCCTGATTTCGACTAATGGGCGTATTGATGTGAATGAATACTCATGAGTACTCACCTTCCTCATCAAAACGCTTGCAGTACTTGGAGTATGGTCGTGATTTTTGGGGAACTGCAAGTAAATATACAACAAGTCGATAAGGAGTTGCAATGGAAGTTGACTTATAGTTAGATTCTAACTTGATCCATCATCCGCACTGACTTTGGCAAGGCCCAGAGCCAGGACCAAGAGCAGCAGCAGCAGCCTCCACATCAGCTCCATGGAAAGTAAAAGTTTCATTTCCACTCGAAACGCGCAAATACGAGAGTATTTCGAAAACGAAACGAAACGAAAAAAAAACAGAACAAAAAATTGTAAGCCGTAGAAAGAAGAAAGTTTCGAAGAAGTGAACTGCGAAATCCAAAAACTTTGACTTTGCCG
Organism: Drosophila recens; assembly: GCA_037043495.1. Classification (NCBI taxonomy): domain Eukaryota; kingdom Metazoa; phylum Arthropoda; class Insecta; order Diptera; family Drosophilidae; genus Drosophila; species Drosophila recens. The sequence continues at coordinate 44,763 of JBAMBJ010002698.1, read as the reverse complement.
CTTGAGAATGTGAGTTGACTGTTGTGTGGTAAAAGCGATGTATTTATATATATACATGGCCAGAGTAGTGGGCGTGGCAGTGGGCTGCAGACTGCAGACTGTTGGGCAACTGTTGCAACTGTCTGCACAAAAAATCATATAAATAATTTCCTGCAATTGCTTTCTTTCATTCTCCGCATTTTCAAGTACACTACTCCACTAACAAAAATGATTACAAACTTTTTTCCAAATGACATCGTAAAAACTTAAATAACTTTAGGCAACAGCAACAACTGCAAATGGGAAAAGCTACAGTCTAGAGCAAGACTTTGAGATACCCATTACAGAATTTATCTATACTCCAAGTCAAGAAATTGTTTTGACAAAATAAAAAGTTTGCGTTTTATATTGAAAAGAAAAAAATTTTTCTTGATATTCGATTTTATCACTTATATAAATTTGTTTGCTTGTGGTTCCTAAAATAATTTAAGAAAAGAAATTATGAAAAGAAATGTTGAAATTAGAAAATTATAGCTTAGCTAAATTTAAAAATAACATAAGTAAATGACAAAACCTTTCAGAATTGAAGGAAAAACTTCGTTGAATTAATTTGATGCATTTAAACAACGTTTATATATTTTTAGATTTATTATTATTATTATTATTATTATTATTATTCAATTTATTAATAAAAATTAAGCATAAGAGTTTTAATTTTATTTTATAATAGACATTGATTTTGAATTAAATTTTGGATTTAATTGAATTGAATTTATTAAAAAAAAAATAAATGAAATAATATGAAATTAAATTATAATTTTCAAATGTTTCGAGCATAACGAGCAAATAACAGATAACAATAATAGCTGGTTGCATTCAACAATAACATTTATAAATTTTTTAAATTTATTTATTTACATTTATATGAGTAAAATTAAAGATTGAGTTTGAATTTTAATCAACATCTAGAAAAGGAATTGAATTGTATTTATTAAATAAAATAAAATTTAAATTATAAAATTTTTTGAACTTAACTATATTTTGAATTGAATTGAACAAAGAATTTCGTAGATTTGATGCATAAAAAAATAAAGTTTATTCATCAAAACATTATTTATTTCCATTATTAAAAATAATATAAAAGATAAGAGTTTTTATATAATTTTTTAGTAAGCAGTGAAATATGATTTTAATCAATATCTACAAAAAAGAATTGAATTGAATTAATTTAAAAAAATTAATTAAGTAAAATGTAATAAAATTAAAATTAAATTTAAAAATGTATTGAGCTTAGCCATTTTTAAAAATTACTTTGATAATTAATATACCCCTTGCTTTTTTTAAGTAACGGGTATACAAGAATGAAGACGAATGAGTGAGTAAAGCACCCTGATAAGTGCCAGCGAATTCCGTGCGTAATTGCATTCGGAATATTTATTTGCAGTTCAAGTTGAACTGACTTACGCCCCCGCCCAATTTCTGCCTCCATTACCTTCTCTTACCTCACTCCCTTCCCCACCCATTACCAATATCTATGGCCAACTTCTGGCAGCCAATCATAATTCCAAATGTCTTTAAACGTTGCACGTTACGTATACGCAATGGTGTACTTGTATATTTATTATGTTTGGGGGATTTACATTTAAGTTATAGACTAACGAAAGGGTTGGAGCTTATTTACGGTCAATGACTAAACGGCTTAGAGATGAAACAAATACAAATAGTTCAATTTACGTTTGAAACTTGTCAAAGTTTAACCACAATTCATCGGCAACTTAATTGATTAATAGGCTTAACTCTGTCAACAACTGACAGACACTTAATGCAAAATTTCAGCCGAGTGAAAACTTGGCCAAGAGGCGGGAAAAAGTGGTAAATGAAACATTTGTGTGTGGAACAATTGATAAGCTGACTTTCAATTAGACGACTATGAATTGCATTGATTAAAAGTTACACGCCTGGTTGGAAAATGATAAGTGTATATATATATTATATATGATAGTTATATTATATTTTAGTAATATAAGTATTAGCTGTATTAGAGTAGTTTCCAACTCATATCTTTGAAAATAATCAGAAAATATATCGTTGTTCGAAACATTTTCCCTCCTCACACAATTTTAGTTTTTCTACATTTACAAATATATTTCCTTGAGAATTTACAAAATATTTGACGATTTCTGCAAATGTTTGATAAATAAAAATATTTTTAATTTAATTAAACTTAAAAAAAACTTCAACGATTTCTGAAAATACTTATTACTCCATTGTTGGAAAAATGTCTGAAAATGTCTTTCAAGGTAATAAAATATTTATTCAAATATGTACAAATTGATACAAAAGAACTAGAACCCTTTTGTGCAATAATAATAATATGTTGGCCAATAAAATGTTTGTTTCACCAACCTTGACAAATTTGCTTCCAACAAGCGGGAAATGGGGCTTGTTTTCTTTCTCTCTTAAATTTTATGAAATCAAGTTAAATTAAATTAGTTTAAATTTAGAACAGCAGAAACACTAAATGAAATGTCGCCTAGAGAACAAGGCGAGTGCTTAAAACAAGCATCCCCATCCCATTTTCCTGCCCCCCTTTCCACACCCTTTTCAGCAGACATTCCCCCTTTCACTTTGGTCAGAGAGAGTTGTCTGTGCTGTGGAATATATACGTATATACTGATACCTATATTTATATTAAGAGCATATTCACAGCCCAGCCAGCAATTAAGTTTGTAAAAGTTAAAAGTTTTCCCAGCACAGACAACATTGTCTGGTTCTGGTTCTGGTTGCGACCCTTTTGTTTCTGTTTGCACGTGGCCCAATACGTAGTCATTGTGCATACCCTGTAAAGGGACGTCGCACTGGACGGGTATCTCCTACTACACACATATAATAAATGAGTATTCATTACGCATATAATTTTAAAATAAATATGATAAATCAAAAAAATAATAGGTGTTTTTTATCAATAATTTAAAAATAACTCAGATTTTTATCTAGCTCAGCAAAAATTGCAATATAGCAATATATAATTTAAAATCACAGAATTGCATAACTCTTTTCTAAATTCTCATTAGAAAATTATCTGATAAAAGCTATTTTTTAATTTTTATAATAAAAAATAATGTATTATATTTATTCTTGTCTCAATAAATTAAAAAGTAACTCTAATTTGTATTAATTTGAGCAAAAATTTAATTTAAAACCATAGAAAACATAACTTTAAAGTTTAATTCTCATTAGTAAGATTTATAATAAAAGTTAATTTAAATTTATTTATTCAAAAAATATTTGTGTAATAAATATAATATATTTATTCTTTTTGCAGTATATCGAGCTAACGATTAACATTTATGATTGTCATTAAACTCGATTCTCAGTTTGTAATTTCATCACTCAATTGACAATGGCTTAAAATTCGCCAAATTTAATAAAAGCAACCTTTGATGGTTTGGAAATTTTATAATTAAAGCTTCCACTTAATTTTATATATTTTGGAGAAACTATTAGCCTTTAAATTGAAGTATGGTTAACTTTCAAATGGCATATTTAAATATTAAATATTAACAATGAAGTATTTTTAAATGAAGAAAAAAATTTAGTAGTTTTATTTGAAATCTATTTTAATTTTAGCGATATTGATTTGCAACTTATAAATTAATTAATTTGACAATATATACTGTTAACAGTTTTATTTCTAAATATTATATATTAAATATTTTAGAATGAAAAAAATATTATTTAATTTAATTTCTAGTTAATTTAAACTATTATATATTCATTTACATTTTATAATTAAAAATTTTTTACAATATAAAAAGTTTACAGGCAAACTCTGCGTCGATCAACCGCTAATTTCAAATAGTGAAGTCGCACTTCCGTTGCTGATGCCCATTTTGGCAGGCTATGCGTATACGTAATGCACAATACGTATACGTAGCACGAATACGTATCGCGTTTAATTGTGGCCGCGTCTGCACGTGTTGTTTTCGAAAGGCGTAAACTGTATTTTTATGACACTAAACAAACAATTAACCCGACGCCCAAGACAATGGACAAATCCTTGCTTGGCAGCGCGAAAGAGCTAGAAACAAATAGAAATTAACTCTGTCTCTCTCTCTCTCTCTCGCTCACTCTTAGGTCACTTTATTTTGGGACTCGTGTCAATTAGAATGCTAATTTTTATGCAAATTTTTGCGGATAGGTTTCAGTTTTTAGGACTGCTCTTCATTTAGGGTTGAGTTAAGTTTTCCATTGTTGTTATTGTTGTTTCTCCTTCTCTTTGTATTTCTGTTTCGGTTGTTTGTTTGTTTGTCTGTTTGTTTGTTTTGTTTTCCTGGTGTCTGGCACTTTGTTTATTTGCTTGTTTTGGCGCCAGAATGTTCTTTATTATGGAGACAACCAGTTGGCGGAAATAAACTAAACTAAAAGCACAAAACACCGAAGGAAATTGCCAGCAGGTTGGCACAAATTAATGGACACTCCACTCCTGAATACTGAGTACTGAATTGTGAATACTGAATACTTACGAGTAGGCAGTAAGCTCCAGTGCCTCTTCAAGGAATTTCCCACACGCTACTAACGACTTACTGAAACTTTATATTCAAAAACAGCTGACAGAAATTAAAGATCTTAATGTTTTTCGATCAAGAATTGTTTAGATATCATCAAAGATGAAGTCAACTTCGAGAAAAATCTTAATCCGATTGAAAAGTAACAGATTTTTGTGAAACATTGAGACAGATTAAAAACACTTTATCCACTTTATTTCAATAATATTTTAAATCAACAGTTATCAATTAGTTTTTGTAAATATTTATTTAATTCATACAATGTACAATTTGGCGAAAAAAAAAACTCTCGACTTAAAGTTTATACATTAACAACATATTAAGGTATTTTTAGAGCAAAACTTAATTAAATAAATTGTAAATATGTTTTACTTTCACGATAGTATAACCGATAGTTTTACATCCGAGCAACTGAAGTATTGCTGTTACTGTCAAGAAGAAACTTAGATATATCTATTATTTATACATTTTTATTTTTGCAACAAAAGTTATATTCAAAAAAAAATCTTAAACATAATCATTACAAAATTTTTTAATTTTTACGATAATTTCGTTACTATCGTTAGTTTAACAAATAAGCAAGGCAACATTATCGAGAAATATATTGAGTGTGTAAAAATTATTATTTGTCTTAAGGGGAGGTTCTTTTGGATTTTTTTGAAAAAATCGAATTTTTTTTTTTACATAAAATGAAAGTTATATATATATAGAATATATGTGCCAAAGGATTTTTCAATACGACGCGTATTTTTTGAACTAGGGCGTGTCAAACGTACCCATGTCACGCGCGCTGCGTACCCGCTGTCACTTTCCAAAAACTTTAAATGCGTTTTTCTCGAAACCGTGTTTTCTAATCTAATTTCAAGTACAGGTCTTGTTCTATTGATCCGATTTCCTTCATTCAAAAAATGTTTTAAAGTATATACTTTTTTGTATGGCTTATACCTAAAATTGGCATAAAAAATTGTTTATTTATAATTTTTAAACGAGATCAAAGTAAAAAAAAGTGTAAAAATTCCATTTTTTTTTTAAACGACCATGAAATTGGTTTTTTTTTATTAAAATTAATTGAAGTTAGGTATAAGCCATAGGAAATTTTATCTATTTTAATAAATGATTTACATTTTTCATTTCACTTTACTACCAGAGGCCCCACACTTGAAGAAGCAGAGCGATATTTTGAGAGTCGAGGTCGACGAGATCCGCCATTTTGAAGCCGCCATTTTGAATTTCTCAAAAATCAATTTTTTTTTTAATCGTCAATAAACAACGAATCAAAGTTCGAAAGCAGAAGTTCGTATGTATTTTCATTCTCCCACAAACCATTCTCAAATTTTGCTTGATTTTCGGCCAAATCCAAAAGAACCTCCCCTTAATTTTCTAAAAGAAGAACAACAATATTTTAAAATGGTATAATTTTCATTCAAAAAAGTACAATCGATTACTATCGTTTTACAATCGATGAGAAAGTTTTTTTTTATTAATTAAAGATTCACTGAACTTTTGACAATAGTAATAACGATAGTTTTATGTCGCTGAAAACACATTCGAATAGTTTCTTAAATATATTTAGAATTGTACATTTCTTTACACTTCTTTCACGATAGTATTACCGATAGTTTGACCTCTCCCGAGTGTAAAAATATCGTATTTAGAAATTCTGTTCGGTGCCAAAGAATGTGAAGGTCTCATTACAGCGTATCTCGTAACAGTCCGGAAACGATGTAAAGTGTCTCGATAAGCGCAAATCGAATATGAACTCGCAATACGGATAACTGTGAAGCAAAGACAAAATGGAGACAACGGAGAAGAAAGAAGAAGAAGGCAATTAGTCATGTAATGTCTCAGGAAAATTAAGTTTAAATCTAAATAGCTAATTGATGCATGGATTCCATATGAAATAATTAAGAATGCTCGACTGTTAAGTGACCAGTTTCCAATCACAATAAATTAATCTAATAATTTACAAATAAACAAATCAGTAAAAGAAAAAAAAATGATTTCGGCTTTTAAAACAATTTAAGGAAATGTTTAAGACATGTAAATTTGAAAACAAATATTTAAAAATTTCGAAAGTTAACATCTTTTTAATGAGATTAAAATATAAATTAAATTAATACAGAAGTTAAAATTAAATTAAGTTTTAAAAAACGATGATTACACCTAAACAACATAATTTAATTTTATGCTTGAACGAACTAAAATTAACCGGAGTTAATATTAAGTTCAATAAACAAAGGATAAACACTCAACGCCACAAAAACATAAGTATTTTCAACACTTTGAGTACTGGGCCATAAACAAATGTTATTTAAAAGAGTTTTCGGCTGCTTGCCGGGATTCCCCCCAGGTGTTGGAAAACATGACTTAAGTACTTAACATAACTGAAGCTCCCTTTAATGTTAACTTTATGCTCTCTCTTTCTGTTGCTGTCTCACTCACTCACACACACACACACACGCACTCGCTGAATTTATTGGATATTTGTGAAAAGCTGCTGAAATATTTATCTGTAGGGTGGCAACGCTCGCAACGGAAATGTAATAGTGCTGCCAGCTATTTTAATTGTTATGCTAAGGAAATGCCAGCACCAAACTAACCCTTTTTACTGCCCCAAAATAGGGTATATATGGCATATAAAATACAAAAACTTGACTATTGTCTAAAAAACAATATTAATAAACAATAATAATATAATTATCGGACAATCGTTTAAAAATTACATTTTGACAAAAAAAGCTTCATTGTTTTTTTTTTTTAATTTTATACAAAGATGTGTTAGGGTATCAATAATTCGGCTAGTCATAGATAACACTTCTTTCTTATTTTAAAATGCAATTCACACGACTAGAAAATAACATAAATTGTGAATTGTATGTGCTTGTGGTTGGATTGAGGAGTGTATGTGTGTGGTGTGTGTGTGAGCGTGTGTGTGTGTGTAGATTGTTGATTGCTTAACTTACATTGGCGGAAACCAGAGGAAGCAGCGATATGTGCAGAGTATGCCAAATGGGCGCTTAAATTCACCGTCTGGCGTTTGTATCGAGCCCGAATTGTGTTTCTTCCAGCATTGCGAGGCCCAGCCTAAAAAAAGAAAACAGCCAGAATAAACCCATTGCCACTCAGTAAATAAAAAGTATTGCCAAACATTACACATACTTAAAAAAAAACTAGAAAGCGTGTAATTTCGAAAGAAAATTTGGGAAATAGAAAATGGGAATAGTGCCTAAGAAACTAAAGATTGGAAGATACCTTTTTTATAAAATATTTAGAAATCAAAGTAATTAAAAAAGCCTAAGCAACTAAAGATTGGGACTTAGAAAAGTAAGAAAAAAAGACAAATCTCAAAAATTATTACTTGTTTTTGAAATATTGAAATTATAAAAAACTAATTAGGAAATCAAAATTGGGAAAAATGCCTAAAAAACGATAGATTGGGAGATAGAAAATTCGAAAGTAAAAATAGAAGACGAGATTCACAAATATATTTTTTTTAAATAGTGCAATTTGTAATAAAAATTAATATTGTTGAATTAAATTTATTTTTATTATTAAATTTTTTATTAGCTAAAAATATTTTATTAAAGAAAGCGCGACTTTTACTAAAGAAGGTTTTTATTTCATTTTTTCTTACTACTATTTAATATTTTAGTTTACTTTTCGAAAAATAAATCAAGCGTTTTAATAATTATTTCAATTATACTCCACCCGTATAGACCAAAATTTTTAAAAAAGGTTGAAAACGGGAATTCAAGAAAAAGAATAGAAAAAAAAAATAAAATTGTCGTACTATTTATTTTAAATTATTCAGAATTAAAAAGTATTCTACTTATTAATATTGTACTCAAAATTGTTTTAAAATCCAATAAAATCTTCATCAGTAATAAGTAATAATTCCTTAAAAAGGCCATTTTACAAGACCACAAAATATGCATTAAACATGCTCCCTTTGAGATTTTTCAGCACACAGAAAAAAAAAAGAAAAAAATGAAACATTAATTAAGGCTCTGCGTATGCGGCGTATGCGTAATATGAGCGAAGCATCGAATATGTATCAATTAAATTGGCGACACTCATTAACACACACACACACAAACAGACGCAGACAGTTAGTATGTCACACACACACACAAACACACACACATAAATATTACGTATACGCAGCGTGCAACCGCAGGGCGAAAATATGCATTGAAATTTTCATCACAAACGAAAAACAAACGCAAAAAAACCATAAAAAATAGTAAAAAAATTTAAAAAAAATACCACAATTGATAGGCAATAAATCACATAATATTACTTAACGTTATGCGTTACGTTACGTACTTGCATAATTGTAATCACATAAAACGCATAAAATTAAAAGCAAAACAAATGCGATTGTCGTGCTGCTTTTGCGTGTATTTATTGTTGTTGTTGTCGTTCCCGTTGCTGTTGTTGTTGTTGTTCCCGTTGCTGTTGTTGTTGCTGTTATCGATTTGGCCATTGCACAACAATCGATGAAAGAACCGTTGTCGTCGAGCATTTTCCAGTTTTTATTTTCGCATTCAGCTGCGGTGTTCAACGTTTTGTCTCGGCGCGATTTTAACTGTCATCCGTTTGACTCTCGCACTCTCTAACGAAGCTTATAACAATGCACACACACACACACACACATACAGATATATATATATGTATATATACTATACATCTCGCCAAGACAAAATTCAAAATCAAAATCAAAAAAATAAAATAAAATACGGCAAAAGAAATTTGCGCGCCTCTAAATTGATGACAATTGATAAATTATCGCACTCGTTTGTATGAGTGAGTGTTTGTTTGTGAGTGCACGGTGAGTGCTTGTGAGTACTCACAGCGAGTACTCATCCATTCTCTGGCTCACTCAAATCTCAAATCTCATATGCTTAGCTCAGTTCAGTTTAGCTCAACTGGATTGTACGAGTATCTTTATTATGTCTGCAGTTTCCAGCATATTTAAAAATTAAAAAAATTTTGTAAATGAATTAACCTGTAATTTAAAATATTAATATTTTTTATTAAAAGATTCTCCTAAATCGCTTTAAACAATTTATAAAATAATTAACCTTTATATGACAGACATTTGTGTTTAATTTTAAATGAATCTCTTAAATTTCTTTGCAAACAGTTTTAATTCGATGTTCAATAAATAAATAAAAAATTAACAAAAAAAATAAATAAAGATAGAGATTAATATACATTCAGAAGAAAACATAAGTAAATAAGTAAATAATTAAGTAAACAAATAAATAAATAAATATTTAAATAATTCAATTAATTGTTTTAATGTTTAATATTTAAATTCAATTTTATTGGACATTAAATAATTTTAATTAAATTAAGAATTTTAATGTTTATTATTTTTCTTTTTAATTATAACATTAGCTTAACCTTTAGATAACTAAATAAATATAAGGAAAATATATCTGAGCTTTTTCAGACCTAAACATTTTGTAGTTTTACATTTTAAATATAAAAGATTTTATTTTAATTTTTTTTTATTAAATCTCTATTTATTAATTTAATCGTCGATTGTCGTTAATTGAAATTCAATAAATAAAAACTGTTTGTATATTCATCGATATCTATATAAGCTGTATCTGTACATTATTTATGAGTGTCTCAGTTTGTTTCTTTTGCTGCATATTTTTGTATCTTTAACTCACTCGTCTACACACAATTTGCTTGAGGCATTTTCAGACGAGACTCGTCACGTTGATGAAATTGTTGACACCTTTTGTAGTGTTTGTCAGTCAGTCAATCAGTCAGTCAGTCAGTCAGTCAGTTTGTCAGCTTGCTGTCTGTCTGTCTGTCTGTCAGACGGGACAATAGAATAGTTGCCTGGACTCCTTGTCATAATTCGTCGTCACTTTTGTTGTGCTATTTATAAAAAGCATTTTACGCTTCGGCAATCTCAATGTGAATTTCGGGATAAATTGACTCACAAATACTCACACACACACACACACACACACACACACACATATTCAAAGCTGTAAGTTAAAATTGAGACTTATTTATTTATTTTTCAGTTGTATTCAGTTTACATTTAGTTCTCCACGTCTGTGTTAAAGTTTTATCCAAGTATAAAAATTAAGTTCATAATTTGATATGAATTATGTTTATTTATTCACTTATTTGCACAGATATTCACTTGAATAACTCCCTTTAAAATGCATCAAATAATGCGTCACATGTGAAAATTTCATCACTTGACAATTATATTTAATAAGCTGTATGTTTATTCACATGTCAAATCTCATATTATTCACTTTAAGGTACTCAATTTCAAATGTAAAAATAAAAATAAATTACCAAACAACAACAACAACAACAGAAACAAAAACAAGTGTAATGCGCAATTAATTTGTTTATAACTATTTTTGATATAATCTAATTTCATGCAAAAATTGCTGTAATTTGCCAATCAGCATTGAAACAGAAGCCAGGGCAATAAACGCATCATCATCTGAATTCTGAATGCTGAATGCTGAACACTGAATACTGAATTCTAACGAACCAATCAACGCACAACTCAACGCAACGACCACGACCCAAATCCCAAATCCAAATTCACATATGTAGATAGAGATACACGCATTCCGATATGCATATCTGTTTGTATAGATTCGTGTATTCAGATACAGATACATTTATAAAAGCAGATATAGTCACAGCTACATTTGGAGATATGTATATTTATAAATACCTTTAAAGATAAAGATACAAGGTCATTTATCCACCCTTAGATACGTTTAAAGAAACAGATCAGGTTACAGATACATTTGACAAGAAGCAGATACATTCATACATAGATACTTTCAGATAAAGATACAGATACGTAGATACGTGTATACAAATACAGATACACTTATAAAAGCTAAAATAGTTACAGCTACATTTGCAGATATGAACATTTATAAATACCTTTAAAGATACAGGTAAAAGGTCATTTATGCACCCTTAGATACATTTATAGAAACAGATTAAGTTACAGATACATTTGATAAGAAGCAGATACATTCACACATAGATATTTTCAGATAAAGATACAGATACTTAGATTTGTGTACACAGATTCAGATACATTTATAAAAGCTGAAATAGTTACAGCTACATTTACACTTGTAAATACCTGTACAGATACAAATACAAATACAAATTTATCCACCTTTAGATACAGAATCAGATACATTTATAGAAACATATCAGATATATTTGCATAGAAGCATTCATAGATTTTTTCAGATACAGATACAAATATATTGTTACAGCTTTAGATGCATTTATAGAAACAAGTCAAGATACATTTGTTCTGGTAAAATAAAAAAATGCTACAGATACATTTCAAATGCAGTTATAGAAACAGATACAAATATTTTCGATATTTTCTAAATTTTGTATTTTTATCTTAAATAATTTATTAGTTAACTTTAGATAAATTAATAAGTAGATGCAGATACATTTATAGATACGCATTTGTTTATAGATACAGACACAGATACACTTACAGATTAAGATACTTTTACAGTTATAATTATTATATATAATTAAATAATTTATTAGTTGACTTTAGATAATTTAATAAATTGATGCAGATACATTTACAGATACGCATTTGTTTATAGATACAGACACAGATACATTTACAGATTAAGATACTTTTACAGATATATTTTTTTCAGCTGAAATGCGTCGCGTTGATCTGTTGATATATTTTTTTTTATGGCGAGAGTGAATAAAAAGTGGATGAGGTGCAGAACGTGATAAAGGAAAGAGATGAGAAAGGGGGAAGGGGAAGGAGAGGAGAGGGAGGCTGGGGTGATGATCCAGTGGCCTTCAGCGATCAATGTCATATCGTTTGATTCCATTAAAGTGCGACCCCAAAAAAGAGCTGCGAGCTGCAAACTGTAAAAATGAACGCCATGAGGGAGGAAAACAAAACGATAGAGAAACGAGACAAAAAGAGATGAAACGAGATGAAAAGAGATGAAATGAGGTGTATTCAAGCGAAAGTGGAACTAGAAATGATAGAGGGCATCAGAAATAATTTTAGCTGGCCCCTTACACTCAATATGGCGTGTGGTGCACTGAATTCTGTACAGATTTCGCTAGGAAATATTCATGTGGTAGGAAGCACATTCCCAGAGCTGCAGGTGGTCAGCTACATTTTCCGCATGTCAAACATTCATTGCTCATTTAAAATTTTGTTAATTTTATGAATTTCTTACTGCCGAGTCAGCTACTGATTCCGCAAAGAACGCTGAAACTATCATTGCCAAAGAATTGTTTCTTGGAATTAAATTTGCGAAGAAATGCTTAACATAAATTTCCGAGTCTAAATATTATGCGAAATCGAGCTGACAGTGCGGAATTAGTAGCTGATCATGCTGCAGGGAATTCACCAAACTCTTACCGAATTCTCCTCACGGTTTTTTACGTCAAATCCGTGTGGTTTTCTGTACAAAAAGGGGAGGCTCTGGAAATGAGGATGGAAATGAATGCGGCTCTCTGTTGTAGATGGAATCAATCGCAAAAACCCTTTAGCCACAACACGTCTTTCAGTCGCGTCGAGTCGAGTTGAGTCGAGTCGAGTTGAGTTGAGTCGCAGGTGCGTAAGTTAACAGCTCCATTGACTACAGCCACATAATTTATCTTATTTTTAGCCGGGGCCAAACTTTGGGCCATGACTTTGGGACCCGGTTTGCCCTTCCTGCCCTCTTCCTCTACCTCTTCCTGTACCCCTTCCTGTCCCTCTTTCTGTCCCTCTTCAGCCATCCATCTCCATCTCCATTGCTATAGCTATAGAAATTTCAGCATAACTTTGACATGGCTTATAAATGTCGAACGATTTATTTGCGGCTGTTTGCACAGGTACGCGACCCCCTATTAAAGTGGAGGGGGAGAGCAGATACTCCATGTATATGCTTATATATATATGTAAACATGCATATATACATATATAGATACACCCAGCAAAAAAGGCGCTTTGAAAAAATCGACAAAAATTATTTGATAAATGTATAAACTTAACACTTAAAATGTATAAATTATAAAAATATAAAATTATATCCCATTTATGTATTTAATTCTATACATTTTATTGTGCTACACGAACATTTTTAAAAGTTCCATATTTTCTTTATACTTTAAAACAATAATAAAATTATTTTGATTTTTAATTACATAAAACTTGTTATAGCTTTTTTTTATAGCTTTTATTATATGAATTTCATTTTGATTTTTAGTTATGTACAATTTGTTTTGATTCTTAATTTAAACAAATTTAAAAATGTTTATTTTAATTTAAATTGTATTAAAATTATTTTAATTTTTAATTAAATGGAATTCATTTTGATTTCTAATTCAAATAAATTTTAGTATGTGTATGTTAGTTTTTAAATATACAAAATTTATTTAAATTTTAAAATATATGAAATTTGTTGTAATTTCTTATTATATAAAATATATTTGAGTTTTTAAATCAAATAAATTTGAATATTTGTATTTTAATTTTTAATTATATCAAATTTAAAATAATTTTTTATATTACAAAATTGGTTTTTCTTTTTAATAAAATGAAATTTTACTTTATTTTTCAATTCACATAAATTTAAAAATGTTTTTTTATTTTGCTAACTTAAATGAAATAAATTAAATAACATAAGTATTTGACTTAATCAAAGTATATAAATTCAAAAGCTCAGATCATATTTTTCTCTGAGTGCATATACTTATATATATACGTATATAGTGTTTAGTATATGGGAGATTCCCGCGCTGACGCATCTAACAAAGTGTTTCAAATTTGTTTACCGCAAAACTGGTAGAAGAAGAAGCGGAAAACGAAGCTGGAGAGTTGGGGGAAAAAAAAACTTTGAATTGCTTTTGGCCAGGTTGGCAGGTGGGCGTAGTGTGCTTGAAGGTAATTGGGCGTGGCAATGCCACTTGCACATGCCACAGTCATTGATAGCTTCTATGGCCATTTTTGGGTAACATCAGATGAAGTGCGAATCAGTTAGAGAGCGGGACAGACAGATAAAGAGAGAGAGCGAGAGAGAGAGAGAGAGAGAGAGAGAGAATTCTAGACTGGTGTGTGACTTTCGAGTGGCACTTTAATGGGCCACTCAACTGCAAAATGAATGAATAAGTGAATGCATGCAGGCAGCACACACTGCGTATACGCAATCTACAAATCCTCTATATTTCAATTCACATTCCTCGATGTCCGATGCAATGCGAAGCACGTCTTCGATGCTGCTTGTTGTTGTTCTTGTTGTTGTTGTTCTTGTTGTTGTTGTCGAGCGTGCAACTTGGACTCTGTAAATAAGTGTAAATGCAACTGAATCCAGTCAACGATTCACTTCAATCCAACAATCCTAACTATTGCATTTTATTTATATTTTTTTTAAAACCAATTTTTAGCAAAGTATTCGCTTGCTCAGATAAATGATTCAAATTGCGAAAGTTAAGAAATTAAAAGGAAACAAGATAACTTAATTAAGAAATTAAATAAGCTTTTTTACTCTTTACACACTCAATAAATTAATTTGAAGTGCAAAATTCACCTGACAAATATTTAGTTATTTATTCAATTTTATGATACAAGTTTTTCCTACAAGTTTTTTATCGAATTTTTATACATCTTAAATAAGTTGAATAATTTATTTCTTTCTTGACGAATAAACTCACAAATATATTTATAAAAGGTTATATTCTGTATGTTTAAATTTCAAATCCAAAATTAAATATTGAATTATTTTATTTATTCTTTGACTCCTGCACATTCTAATGAGTTAATTTGCACACCATATTCTCCAATTTTTATTTAGTTTTTTTTCATTTTCCGCAAATTTAAATAACTATTTTTCACACAAAACTATTCAGCCATAGCCTTGATAAATCGCATACCTATTTAAAAAATCATTCTCTAAATATACTACAAATTTCATAACGATTGACCTTAAAACGATAAAATTATAATCGAAAAAATTTCAATATATAAGTTTATAAGTCTGTAAAATAGAAGAAATCAAAACAAAAGTCACAAGTTTATCATTAATGTTTATATAGAACTTTTCTTTTCTCTAGCTGCACAGCATATAAAATTATATAATCATATAAATTAAAGATAATTATATTAAATATTATATTATGATAATCATACACATAACTTAAAACAGAGCACGAAAAAAAAACACAAAAAAAAGGGGGAGAAACTTAAACAAATTTAAATGCTAGAAATAGAAATAGAAATTGAGTACAGTAGTCAACAATCGATTGTCGATTGGTCTATCGGTTATCGATAGCTGCTTAATATCTAGTTAAAATAATTTAAGAGCGTGCACTTGACAGTGGTGCAATCGGGCAGTGAAGTGAACAGAACACAGGATAACTTGTAGTCGTGAATGTATTCGCAAGTGGGATAGCTGCAAAAACAAAAAAAACATAATTTCATAATTTAATTAAATTGTTTATTATATTTTTATCTATATATAGTTCAGTTTAGTTAGCTCGAGGTGTGCAATATGTGTGTCGATATGACACTAAGTCAACAAACAACAACACACAAAAGCAGCTAGAAGCAGTTGAGAATTCCAAGTCGCAAAGCGAACAAAATAGCTGTAAAGCTGATCTAGGATCTCTATGAAAAACATTTATTATGGTATTTTGTTATTTTGTTTTGTATTTTCATCTATTTTATTCATTCATACAACATCGACAAAAATCATTTGCGACATCTACTTTTTAAATTTGTTTTTAAATTTTTATATTCTCATTTTTTTTTGTCGGAATTCTTAAAGGAAGTCCAGTTATTTTTAAGAATATTTACAGGATTTCTTAAAATCGTATGTTTTGTTGTGGATTTTGTCTGGCAACTCCCTTACCTGATGGTAAAGAACCAAGTGCATTTGAAGTTACACAATATGCCATAAGGTTTTTTCAGCTGCTCCTTCTTATTGACAATGGTGTTCTGTAAATTGTAGCCATCGTAGCGTCGCCAGCAGTGATTGATGTTGCCTGTGAGAGTGCGAGTGAGAGGCAGAGAGAGTGAGAGAGATGGAAATTGTGATCAAGTTAGGTAAAGAGAAAGTTCGCATTGTTCCGTCAAAAATTTAGTACAGAAAACTGTGCAGATTTGGCGTAAAGAAATTCATCAGTGTATTTTTAGTGAATAACCTGCAGCTGGGTAAGCAACTTATTCCGCGCAATGGCAGAATTCGTCGCTGCTAGATTCAGCATACAATTCAGATTCCTTCTTGCTTTGCAAATTTATATTGGAAATATCTCCACGACACTGAGTTTTGTGCTGAATCAAGCAATGACAAATTCTGCGATTTGACATGCGGAAAACAAAGCTGACCTGCTGCAGTTGTGGGCATGTGATGCCAAAACACATGAATATTTCACATTAATTCTGACGGGTTGCGATTGAAACTGGATTTGAGTTTGTTTTTTATTTTTGTTTTTTTTTTATAAAAAGATGAAACGTTACGTCGTATGTGATGACTGCCGCCATGATGATGAAAGTCTCGACCCTCCAGTTGGCTGCCATGGCCATTGGTTGCCTCCACGCCAAGCAGGAAGCTTCTTCCAGCTCTGGAGCCGCCAAAGAGCAGCAGATACCAAAGTATCAGCGAGCTAACGATGAAGATGTAAGTCACTAATTTGGCCATTTCCGTTCTCGATGTCGATGTTGTTGTCACTCTCTCTCGCGCTCTCTTTCTCTCTCTCTATTTTTTTCTCACTCTCTCTCTCTCTCTCGCTCTCGCTCTCTCTCTTTCACTCTCTTTATCTGTGTCTCGGGGTCGTCTTCGTTTTTTTTTTGGTTTCGTTTTCTCGGCGGTCGCCTTTTTAAATGCACTTTGCACTTTACACTTTACACACACTTTTTCCTTTACTTTCTCGTTTTCTTTAGCCACACCTGTCTTTGTCTGTCTGTCTGTCTGTGTGTGTGTGTGTGTGTGTGCGTTGCCGCTGCGAATGTCGCCCCTGCACTGAATACATTTTCTGAAAAAGTGAATTTGTTTTGCTTCAAGCTTGCTTCTTTACGATCCGTTGTTCGTCTAGTTCCAAAAAATAAAACCAACAAAAATCATAAATCGTGTTCTGATTCGCGCTTTGAATTTTTCTCACTTTGTTATTTGCCATCGTTTTTTTTTTTTTTGTTTGTTTATTTTTATTTTATTCATTTTGTGTATCATTCATGAACTTATTCAATTTGAGTGCGAGTACTCGTATTTGTATTCGTTTCCCTACTCGTATTCGTATTCGTATTTTCGTATTTCGCTTGCGTTCTTCGTTCTCCGTTCTCCGTTTTGGTCTGTCACTCATTTCGCTAATTTAAATAATCAACAACGATGAATTACCTTAACGTCTCTGTCCCCTCCCCCCATCCCACCCTCTAACACCCTCTGCTCAGCTGCTTCACCAACATTTTTTCCACATTTCTCATCCCATTTTTTATAGCCCCAAATCGCAGTCAACGCTCGCAAACGTAACTCATGTGCCTAAATTTAGTGCGAACTGTGTTAAGGGCACTTTTGTTATGTTATCGATTGACATTTTGAATATCGATAGCAAATTATTTATCGACTAACATGAACTTATCTTTGATTTATCGATCAAGTTAGCCTTTTCGCGTTATCGATTGACACTTTGAATATCGATAGCAAATGTTACATCGTTTGACAAGCACTTAACTTGGTTTTATCGATAAAGTTAGCCATTTCGTGTTATCGATTGGCATTTTGAATATCGATAGAAAATTATTTATCGATTAACATGAACCTAACTTTGATTTATTGATAAAGTAAGACTTTTAGCACAAAACTTTAATTTATCGATAAATAAAGAAATCTGAATTTAGCATAAGTTAAGGAATTTATCGATAAAAATATGTTATCGACTATATAAACATTGTAATCGTTAACTTAATTTTACTCATTCTATGTTTAGAGCGCTCTTCGCACATTCGTTCATCACTATGCAGTCTTATCGATTGACATTTTGTATATCGATATCAAAGCATGCATCGATTGACGAGCACTTAAATTTGATATATCGACATTGTTAGCATTTTAAAACTTAACTTTCATTTATCGATAAGCTTAGCCTTCAAGCAATCCGATTTTGGCATAGCTCAAGGTATTTATCGATAAGCATAAGATATCGACTAATAAACATTATAATCGTTTGAATAAATATTGTATAATTGTATTGTATTGCTAATACTACTTATGGGCAGTTTTCGCACAATCTTTCATCAACATTGCCGTCTTATCGATTGGCATTTGGTATATCGATTACAATATGTATATCTATGGGTAAGCATTCATTCTATAGTTATCGTTACACATCACCATTAAGCAATGCAAATCATAAAATAAGCACACAAATACGAAATTTTCGATAAAAAAGAGTTATCGATTGATAAATGTACTTTCTCTTACTAGCTTTAAAGTTATATCGACTAGTAATCGACTCGGAACTATCGATAAAGATCACAAATTTCGCTCGATATTTTATCGATATATTATCGATGTCTCAAAAACTGGTGATGTGAAAAATGCAATGAAAATTAAAAGACTTTTGTGACTTTTCCGCAAATAAGAAATGAAAAGTTTATGAAACACTGTCTAAAGATTTAACAAGCATACAGTGAGCTACATATGTATATGCACAGCCACACACCACGGATGTGTCGTAGAATTTCTTGAAGATACTCGACACGCGCCACATTCATGAATGCAGAGCTTCATTTCGACTGTGATTCACATTTTCATTCACATTCAGATTCAGTTGCAGTTTCAGATTCGACGTTGACATCTCCAGCTAGTCAGAGTGTAATAAATTAAAAATTTATTTAACTGCAGTTGACAATTTATTTGCATTTAATTTACCACAAAAAGCTGAAAGAAGTGAAGAAAATGGCAAAGGGAAAACTAAAAGAAAAGCGAAAACACGATGGAAAATTTGTTTAAGCAAGTCAAAGATTAAATACCCTGGCAAATTTTATAAAGAAAAAGTAAAGACAATTTTTATTTAATTTGCCTTTTAATATTTGATCTTAAAATAAAAAAAAATTAACTTAAAAACTATAAATAATATCTTAAAAAATGTGTTTTAAATGCAACGAGAACTTTATTCAAATTTCATCCATCAGTGGAGAGTACTTTTACAGATTGTGCATCTTTAATGTGTTACACATTTCGTGATAACATTGTAATACCCTCTTAAAGGGCATAAAATAAAACTTGCCCAAAAGGAACTACATGGAACAAAAGACGCGCCACTCGAAAGCAAGAGTTAAGGACAGTGGGTGGAGGATGAAGAATACCGCATAGTTAAAATAGGGAATGGGATACACTGATAAAAAATTATACTTCAGTAAAATTCTTCGTTTTTGTGGGAACAAATTGTATTTCATAAGCAAAATTAAAAAACACATCTTCAATAATTTTGTAGATTTGTATTTTGTAAATATTTGAATTGAGATTCAAAATAAAATAACAAAGTACCATTATAAATCGATTTCATTAGTTAGCGACCTTTCTAATCCAAGCCTAATGTCAACTTTGAGACGCTATGTAGAACCAGTTAAGAATTCTAAGTACCAGAAGTGAAAAAGTAGCTGTAAAAGCTGTAAGAAAGCTCAGAGTCGTGTACTTATTATTTTGATTAGAAGTGTATATAATTTATATACATAATGACGAATTTCAGAAGCATAATTAATTAATTTGATTGTTTTTATTTAAAAACAAAAGAAGTAATTTTGTAAAAATCAGCTTTTTTTTATCAGTGTAGTAGATATCGTGTTGCAAGTTGTCACTTGACTTGTACAATGCGGTTATGGTTATGCAAGTCTGTGTGTGTGTGTGTGTGTGCGTGCAATGAAACGAAATGAATGTCGCTGAATGAATATATGTATGAATGAGTGAGTAAATGAATGAATGAACGCATAACTAACATGAAGAAAACTGCCAACCGACAAAGGCGACGCATGTTGCACATATCAAGTGTCTGCCACGCCCCCTTTAACAACCCCAAATCCCACAACCCTTCACTTCTTCACTTTCTCAGCTCTATCTCAATCCTTGACTGAGAACTGTGGCAACTGCAGCTCAACTGAACTGAATGAAGTGTTTGGCAACACTTTAACTTGATTAAAAATTTAATAGCCCAGCACAGGGTAAACATTTCAACACAGCTTCCAGTTTATTTCTTTTCCCTACTCCTCTTTTCCTACTCCTTTCCCTACTCTTTCTCCGTGTAGGTTTCTCCCTTTTGTTCAACTTGTCTATTCAATTGTGCAACTTGCCACAACATTTGCTTGCACTTGTCTTCATTCCATTTCTCCTTCACTCTCTCTCTCTCTCTCTGGGAAAATGAATGCAAAAACATTGAGTTACCCTTTCATTATGAATGTCAAGCTTGAACATACAGATTCAAATATGTTGTCTGGTTGAGAACAAGCTTATCATTAAGAAATTTCATGGCGTATTCCTTGCCCCAAGATTGCAAATTGCTAAATTGATAAAGAAACTCTTTCTCATATTGAACAACCTCAATAACACTCGAAAAAATATAGTTAAGATAATCTATTTAACAAAAGTTGTTTCTTTTTTGTATAATTTGAAAACTTAAAGTCGTAGAAAACCGTCGTCACACATTTTAAAAGCGTTTTACTCACTTCAATAACAGATAAAACTGAATTTGTCTCTATTTTTTACTTGGTATTTTTGTGTTATCAGTCTTTGGTTTTTTTTTGTGAGCAGCAACACAAAAATGTCCGAGCAGTTTTTGTTTAAAAAACCTTTTATAACAAGCTCAAATAAACTAATTTGTTTTTATATAGAAAAATTAATAAGTGGAATTTAAATTTGTTGAGTTTGTTCCTTTTATTATATGTTATTTTCACTGTTTTTCAGCTCTAAATTTAAAACTAAAAATATGTTTATTTTTATTTTAATTATTATTGCATAATTTTTATTTTTTAAATTTATAATGGTTATTTTTTTTATTATAATTTTTTTTTTGGAAATGCACATGGAGCTACACATTGGGAGAATAAAAGATAAAAGAATGACAGCAGAAAACAGAACACAGAATTGAATGTTCAGGCAACAGTCAAGCAAACTGGACTAAAAGAGACCCTGTACTTATTTTTTGAATACAGCAAATTATAATTGATTGTAAATATATATTATTAATAAAAAAAAAAAAATTAAAATAGCAAAAAGAAAAACTTTTATTTGTACTGTTGAACTTTGGTTAAAGCAACGAATTAAAATTAATAAATAACTAATAAATTTCCCAATACAATTGACATCAGGGAAGCTAAAAATTAGAAAAATTATCATGACAAAAAAAAGCTTGTTTCAAGTAATTTACTCTCCAGTCTAAGCTTATTTACTGCGCTACAGATAAAACTTAAAGCTTGATCGCTAAACGTAAGCTGTAAAAAATATGGACAAAAAATATATATCAGATAAAGTGAAGGAAAAGCTCATTCTTAGTATTTAAAATGCAGATCAGATAGCTTTATTCTGAAACTTTGAAAATAAGCTCAAATGTTAAGCTTTAAGCTCACCGAGTAACTGTGAAATAAGCAAATGTATTAAGTTTAGTCGTAAGCTTTAAAATATCAGTTTAAAGCGTCACATCACCGACAGCGGGTTTTTCTTTTCTTTCTAGACTTCTCGATTTCTTGAACGAGTTGAATTATTGTCTCGTAGTTCTAATAAACAAATGAGAAAAGTGCAATCGAGGTGCTCGACTTTTCAATGCCCAGCAGCCGTAAATATGGAGATATTAAAGCAAAAAAAATAAGAACAGAAACCTTTTTCATTTCGTGCAGTCAAATAAACAAAAGAAAATTTTTAAATGGAAGTAAAATATTTTATAAAAAAAAAATTCAAAATAAAAAACAAATTATGATTGCAATAATTAAATTGTCAGCCAAATCTCTCTTGTTAACCGATTAAATTAAAATTTTTAAAACATCCACATAATATCATAAGTAGATTCCGTGTCTCAAATTTAAAAGCTCTGACTTTAAAGTATGTCACGTTTTTATATTTTTTATTGTCATGGCAAAATTCTAAAAGCATTTTATTAAAAAAATAAATAAGTAGATAAATAGATATGCAGACTATTCAAGTAACATAATCTCAATCAATTTGGTTGATTTGATTGATTGATTGATTTCTTTAAGCGAACAGACAGTTGTGGTCACCAACTTAGAAGCCTTTCAATGCTCTGTTTACTGGGCAAACAATTTGCAGCAATGAAGCGGCATTTCGAGACTCGATCATTTGAGAGCGAAGAGAGTCATCCCACAAGTCATAGACTGAGACAGAAACAGAAACAGAGACAGAGACAGGGACAGCTCAAGTTCCAGAGTCGTTGTCGTCGTCGTCGTCGTCGATGCCATGATAAACTCGGTGACCCGAGAGACAACAAGAGACATGAGACGATGCCGACATTGCGCCTTCAATTAAATAGCAATACATAATAATCAACAATACAACAACAGACACCAACACAACAAAATATGTTACTTATAAATTAGGAATTGAAAAAAAAAAAATAATAAAAAAACAGAAAGCATCTAAGAAAATGTCCAACTAAATTTGACGAATATTATATACTCTAGAATTTGAAACAGTTTTAAAAATATATTTTAAAAATGTTTAGCTACAATAAATTTGGAGAACATTAAATTCTCTAGAAATTTATGAATTTTAATTTAGACCAAGCATAAAAAAGTGCTGCCAATCAAATAATTTTTTATTATAGTTGAAAATAGAAAGTACAATATTTAAAAATTTTCTTTTTAATTTAATATTGACTTAATTAAATAAGCTTATATATTTAAATTGTGAATAAAATGAAATAAAAAAAAAGAAATTGTATTAAAATATGTTATTATTGAAGAAAAATTGTAAATAAAAAACAAATTTTATTTATTTTATTATTATTTATTTTATTTTAGGAATTTAAAAATTTTTTAAGTTAAAAAAATTAAAAAAAAAATTAAGTTAAGTTTAGTAATAAAAAAACATGTTAAGAAATGTAAATAAGGTTAAAAAATGCTAAAAAGATTTAAATTAAAAATTTAAAAACAAAAAAAAAATTTTGTATTTTATGTTTAGAAATTTAAAAAATTATGAAAATAAGAAAGCAATGTTTAATATAAAAAAAAAACATGTTAAAAAATTTAAATAGGTATAAAAAATGCTGACAATGTTTAAATTAATAATTGAAAAATGTAAAAAAAATTGCTAAATTCTTAAATTTAAAGAACTAAATTTTTCTTAAATTTTACACATTTAAAATTTTTTTTTGAATTTTCTACATTTTTCCTCTACTTTCTTTAATTTTTTTTAAAGGAAAACATTTGTCTGACTGAACTGAATTGATATAACAAGTCAAAAGCCGATCATGCCTTGCATAAATCTTGACAAAATTTGAATACTCGCTTTTTGGGAAGTGCATAAAAAACAAACCAATTGATGAATCTAAGTCACAAGCAGAGGGAGGAACAACAACAACCACAACAAGAACAACTGACCGAAATATGCAATAAGACAAATGTCGATGACGATGACGATTTACGATTCAATTTCAAATGCGATGTGGGACAAGCGAATTGAGAATGAGATTCTAGATTCGAAAAACTGACAGCCAGCTGGCAGTAACAATTTGAACACGGAACGCGTCACAATGTTTAAGAAATGTTTACCGACTGTTAGAGGGATTCGTGTCCCATCTGGATTAATCTTGGGCAGCGTTGGATTATTCCTAATGCTGCAGTTCCAGTTCCAGGAGGTGAGTGGCTACAGGGCCCTGATTCCCGTCGATCCAGGTACGATCAAGAATTATATACATTCAAATTTGACAAATCAAAACTGATTCTCTCTCTTTTTCTCTCTGTCGGTATCTGTCTCTCTTTGTCTCTCTATCTATCTGTTGCTTAGTGAATCCCGGCAAATGCATTTATCGCGGCGATTTATTGGAATTGGGTGTCAACAATGGCATTCCGCCCTGTCAGCGATTGACCTGTAACGAGGATGGATCCATATTTATCGAGGGGTGAGTCTCATTATGAACGCAACAGATCAACAGACAGACAAACAGACATTGGTATCGCTATTTTTCAACAACACTTACATTTGTGAAAAAAAACTACACTCTGGAAAAAAATTGCCATTTAAAAATAAAAAAAAAATTAAATACTTTT
Organism: Drosophila recens; assembly: GCA_037043495.1. Lineage (NCBI taxonomy): Eukaryota > Metazoa > Arthropoda > Insecta > Diptera > Drosophilidae > Drosophila > Drosophila recens. The sequence goes on along the minus strand of JBAMBJ010002698.1, from coordinate 19,953 downwards.
GAGAATAAAAGACAACAAAAAAAGAAAAAAGCCCCATATCGTACCGTACTTGCTATGGAAATAACAAGACCTGCCTAAAATAAAATACAGTCGAACTTCCCTAACTCAAATCACCATTATCCACGAAAAAAGTTCGAGTTAGAGAAACTTCGAGTTAGGGAAATTCGAGTTAGGGAAGTTCGACTGTAATATAAATCGCTGCAAATTTTATGTACTAAACATTTTCATGGGTACCTCATACGGATTCCGAAACTTTTTTAAGGAATTTAAAAAAAAAAAGAAAAAAAACGAAGAATCAAAACGAAGAAAAAACTGGAAATCATAAACTAGGAATTTTAACTAAAATAAATATTCAGAGTACAAAAATTAGAGAAAAAATCTTAGGAATTTTTGTTTTCCCAATTATTGTCAACCCAATATTTGGATTCCTAATTTTGGATTCCTAATTTTTCGATTCCTAATTTTGGATTCCCAATTTTTTTTCCGAATTTTCGTATTCTGAGTAATATTTTTCGATATTCGTATATAGAATCATTTTGATGATATATTCACATTACAACAATTATAAAATATTTATTAAAACACAGAAAAAATAGGTGCGGCTACAGTCGTTTTCGTATGTCATCTATATGATTTAGTAAACCGAATTGAACCAAATTTGATCAGTATGTACTACATAAGACAAAAGAAAATAACCAAACTGCGAGTCTGATTGTAATATCTCCAGAAACAACAAAAACTTTTCATACTCAATCTTAAATTTTGACCGATTGTTCCAATGGCAACTATACGATATAGTAGACCGATTTCAGCCGAACTTGGTCAGGATGTTAAGGAACATACTATATGCACATTTTGTCAGATTGAATGAGATATCTCATAACACAAAAAAGTTTTTCGTACTAGAGTTTGATTTTCGACTGATCGTTCCTATGGGAGCTATATGATATAGAGGTCCGATTTGAACAAAATTTTGTCCGGACGTATGGGCCTATTACAGATGTATAGTCTGTCAGTTTGACCCAGATATCTCAAATAAACAAAAAAAGTTTTTTTGTACTTGGACTTGATTTTCGACATTGGATTCTTTAGCTCTTATAGTCGCTGAGATCAAGCGATGACACAGACAGACATGGCTATATCGACTCGGCTGTTGATGCTGATCAAGTATAAATACACTTTATGGGGTCTGCCACGCCTCCTTCTGCCTGTTTGAGTCCCACAAAATAAGAATAAATGATACACACAAATATATAATTATTGCACAAAATAGTAGAAGAGGACATAAAGAACATTTCTGTTTATTTCAAAAAATTGTTTTTTTTCTTTAAGTTACTTACGACAGTCGTGCAATAAATAAGTGATATATTGCGAGCAGTTTTTGTCTGCAATATTTTTGTTATTTTTTATATTTATATTTTGTAATAGTAAAACATGAAGAATATTTTTGAATATTTCAAAAATAGCATTTTTCTTTTTCAATTACTTATGACATTCTTGCAGTAAATAAACTATGTATTCGTCTATACATTTTTAACAATATTTGTTTTATTTTTTTTTTTAAATAGAAGCCGCAGTTTTATTAATTTTTAATTAATTAGATTAGGGGTATTCCACTTCAAAAACACTCACTTTAAAATACGCTTCAGTCTGTCCATTTAGTTACAGTCGAGAGCATAGTCTTGACCTACAAATTAAAGTAATGCAGTCTTGCGCAACTTTGTAAAATTACGTATCAAAAACTTACAAAACTCTGGATTGGAATTTGACGTTGTCAGCTCTGCCGACGTCGCTGTCGTCGTTAGCGTCGCCGTCGACGTAGGCGTCAACGTCAACGTTAGCGTCGTTTTCTTATCAGTGCAAAACATTTGAAATGTTTGTGCGTCTGTCATTTTAGACCCTGTTCTTAAAAAGTGCAGGGGGTCTAAAAATATAGACAAACAAAAAGAAACAAAGTTTTTAATAAGACAAAATTTACAAAAAAAAAATCTAAAACAATTTATTAAATAATATTGAATTGAATTCATTTTTTAAATAATTTATTATTTTTCAAATATTTTCAAACTTTAATGAAAAATTTGCAAAATTCAAAGCATCTAAAAAATGCAGCGTAAGCAACTTTTCACTTTCAGAAACTCGCTATTTTTAAAAAGAATGTAGAACTATTTAAAATAGCTTTAGCCAATAAAAAATAAGTTAGAGCAAGCTTTAGTCAAGGTAAAAAGGTATTGATAATTTCAAAAAATAGTTACCATGAGTCAAGATACTTAAAAAAAATAGTAGATACATTCGAAAATAATTAACTAAACTAATATGAAGAGTAAATAACAAAAAATAAAAAAAAAAAATTATTAAATGAATTAAGGATAGTAAATAAAAATTAGTTTATTTAATTTCGTCTAAACATAATTATGCAAATTTTTGTATGTTTAATAAACAATGTGCGCCACAAAATTGATATCATACTTTTAGTTGTTGTTTAAGTGTTTTGATACAAATTAAACGTATAGGTACTCTTAGTAATACATACAATATACACTCCCCGAAATTTAATTAAAGGCACTTTATTTTTGCATGGAAAAGTATGACTGGCGATAACGGTATCTTAAATTCGTTTTAAAATATTGTTATTCATATTTGTAGTATATTTTAAGTTTCGTAAAAATCATTTACCGTTAGATTTTATATTTTTAATTTAATTTTTTGTAAGAGTCTACTTTTTAAATTTTTTCACTCGGTTACTGGAAAAAAATTTTTTGATGCAAAAAAATTCTTCAAACAATTCTAAGAGTGACTGCAAAAAAAATTTCAAAAATCTCTTCGCTAGTATTTTTTATGATTTTTTGAAAATGGCAAGAAAGCCTCTTTTTTGATGAAAAGGAGAAAAAAACCCATTTTTCATACAAAAAGTGGCTTTTTTGCCATTTTCAAAAAATCATAAAAAATACTAGCGAAGAGATTTTTGAAATTTTTTTTTGCAGTCACTCTTAGAATTGTTTGAAGAATTTTTTTGCATCAAAAATTTTTTTTCCAGTAACCGAGTGAAAAAATTTAAAAAATAGACTCTTACAAAAAATTAAATTAAAAATATAAAATCTAACGGTAAATGATTTTTACGAAACTTAAAATATACTACAAATATGAATAACAATATTTTAAAACGAATTTAAGATACCGTTATCGCCAGTCATACTTTTCCATGCAAAAATAAAGTGCCTTTAATTAAATTTCGGGGAGTGTACATATATACCGAAGATTTTAATATACTTCAAGATAGGATTTTTTTACTAATTAAATTTAACTACTATAGTTACTTCTCATCTTATTCAATCGTAACAAGATCAGAAAAATAGAAAGGTGGTAATAGCTTACTAAAGTTTTCAAGCAGTGAAAGTGCCTAAAAGCAAGCAATACAAAATATTTTAAATCTATTTAAATAAGTAACGGGTATCTTATAGTCGGCAGCTCGACTAAAGCCTTTCCCACTTGTTTTTATATGAAATGACAATTAAAAAGAGAAAAAAGAAAAGAATATTTACTGAAATTGACATATCAAGTTGATTTACACAATGAAATTTCTTTCCTATAAGTTGTATTATTAAATTCCCATCTCATGTTCTCCCTCTCAATCTCTCTCTCTCTCTCTCTCTCTCTTCATTTCTCTCTGTAGTTGCGGTAAATTGCGCATCGAGAAATGCAATCGTGGGGAACGCATCAATCCATCGAAGCCCTTCCCGGAATGCTGCCTGCTCAGATACAAGTGCAAACGAGCTGACGGAGCGCCCTTTTATATCGAAAGAGATGCTGCCGAGGGGGCGTAAAGGAAGAGCACAGGAAAGTGGTGGAAAACGAGGAGTAGAAGAAGTAGAAGGCGTCAATGAGAAGGAGCAACAGCATCCACATCTAGCGAGAGATTTCAATGGATCAGAAACTATGCTAATTTATTTGTTTGTACATTTCCATTTTGTTGTTTATCAAATCAAGAAACTCTTTTATTATATTCTTTTTTTTTGTTCTTTTGGTTTAATATACTTACTTAATTTACACTCCCCAAATGGGGCACCATAATTATCTCTTGTTTAATTTTATTCAGGGTCTATCTTTAATCTTCCAGAGACGGATAAGACAAATTTAGAAATGTGGTAAAAAAAAAAAACGAAAAATAAAAGGTTTAAAAATTGTATAAATGTGACAAAATTATTTAAGATTCTGACATTATTCTTTATTGTTTCCATTATCCACTTTTTTCAATGCTTAGTAACAAGTATAAGCTTTAAAGTGTACGGGCTAATCTAGCGTTGCGAACGTTACATTTGCACGCATGTTTTCATGTTAAAACGGATGCAGCTCCCGTTCGGATCGGTAAATTTTCAGTTAAATGCACTTCTTTGGGAGTACTTTTAAACCTTTTTTAAGAGATAAGTTTTACTGTTTGAAAAAGAAAGTTAAGCTTGCTGAAAGTTCCTTTGCGAACGCTACACTAAATTGGAATCGATTTGAGGTTAATATGCATTTTCATATTTTTTAGTGAATATTGAATATTTTTAGTGAATTATTGCAATGTATAAAATAAAGTGGCATTTATGGCCATGTCAATCCAGCTTAAAAAATTATGATTAAAAGTCTTGTTAAATAAAAATTTTAATTTTTATACCCTGTTGTCTGTTGTGAACGTTACACTTTTAACAGACATTTTTACATCAAAATATTAATATATATATTAAATATCCTTTCAATATTGTATTATCTTAAATAAAAGAAAATGAAGCAAAGTTTAAATTTTGCTTAGGGCTATACACTCTGACGACTCTTGTGCCCACTTTTTTGGCCATTGAAAATGCCCTTTTTTCTACAAGGATTATTGAAAGCAAGAGGCAAAAAGAGGAATTAATTGGTTAGGCTCGGTTGTGAACAAACAAACCACCGAAAAACCATTTTGATTTTTTTTAAAGTTTGAATATGTATTTGAATTATATTCCAAAAAACAGCTATTATTCAAAAACATTTAGTTTTTTGTCAACTTTAAATTTTCGCCCTTGGTTTAAAAATGTTCGGACTATCACAAAATCATTTTAACTTTCTTTGCCCATTTTTAATGAGCTCAGGTCATAAATATTTAAAAGTAAAGCTTAAGCCATCCAAAAATAGTTTATGTGAAAGTTTCCTATTCATCTAGATAATTGGTATAAGCTAATTGACAGAATTCTGACACTTTTTTTTATATATTATTCCTTTATTTTTAAATACGGACCATGTTCCAATTATGAATATATGGAAATATAACCAACAGCCAATAAATTGACAACTGCGATTCTCCTTCAGCTCTGATTGGCATTGCGATGGGCTGAACTTTAGATTGGGTTTGTCGTCTAGACAAACCACTTGATGGGTTGGAAAAAATATAAAATGCTCTATTTTCAAACTTGAAATACCCTTGAAAATGCAACTATGTAAATAAAGACAGAATGCGAAACAAATGTTCAATTCAATCATCTTAAATCAAATTTACATTTTCAGAAACTAAAATAAGTCTCAGAAATAAAATTGAAAATAAAGATTAGAGAAACATTAAGCGATTTATAGAAAAACAATTATAAAATATCTAAATTGTAATAAAGTATTAATTTAACTGCAAGAAAGCAAATAAGAACCGAACAATATGGAAACCATTTCTTTATATACCCGATCTTGGCCGATACATAGGAATACTGTGCTCTGGTCAGAGGCTTGTCATACCCCTTGGTATACCCCTTTTTCTAGGGTATGCATAAAAAATTGTGGCAAATCGCCTGAGCACTCGAGACACTCGGCGACAGTTGCCGACTGCTCTTGTGAGTGCCATTGTCAAGTGGAAAGTGGCAAGTAGAAAGTGGCAAGTGGCAAGTGGAAGGAGGCAAAAGGGAAAGGGGCAGGAGGCAGGACGAGGCAGTTGCCGAGCAGTGAGGCATGTCCAAGTAGCTCGACTCTGCTCTGCTCTGTTCCCGACTGCCGATAGTGGCCAGCTGCACAGTGGGCAACAAAACTAGATTAGTAGAAAAAAAAAATAAAAAAAAAATGCAATAAAAAGGCTGTATTATTAACAAACAATTGTATATTGATATGTCTAGATTTTATGTTTATTAATACGAATTTTTATTTTTTTTATAAAGGGATTAGAAAAAGATCTTGACTTGCTATTCGAAAATGTAAATAAGAGTACTTTATTATAAAATATAATTTACTTTATTAATAATTTTTTAATATTTTTCGTGAAAAAACTCTATAACACAACGAATATCAGGGGTGCCACAGAAATCCCTTACGCTTGAATTTGACTTAAATTTGTTTGAAATTTATGTCAAATTCAAGCGAAAACGATTTCTGTGGCAGCTCTGTATAATTATAGTACAGATAAAATCTCTAAAATTCGAACACTTGTAAAAGTGTATGTAATAGGAAGAAAGAAGCATCTCCGACCCTATAAAGTGTATATATTCTTGATCAGCATCAACAGCCGAGTCTGTGATTGTAATTAACAGTACATATTATTATCAGCTATCATCCTATTTAATCGCAACAAAATCGGACGAATAGAAATGTAGTAATGGTTGATTTAAATTGCTATGTAAGTGCCTAAGAGTATGCCATAATTTTTAATTTCATATTTATTTAAATAAGTAACGGGTATTCTATGGTCAGTAACTCGACTCTAGCCTTTCCCGCTTGTTTCTACTATACATTCTGTAATCCGTTCAAATGAATAAAATTAGCCTTCTAGCTCTTAACGTTTGGTCTTCACGATATCAAGTCTGTAAAATTGCCCATTTCCCAAAAAAAAAAAATATGTATTGCAGACTTTTTTGTCCACTGTGAGCTGGCAGCAGGGAGGTAAGTAGAAAGAGGAGGCAGTCTGGATATGCAGAATTCAGGATTCAGGTTGCAGGATGCGGATTGAAAAGTTGTACAGCGATGGAGGCTCATTAAGCTGGCCGCTTATTTGCATTCCTTTCCACACCTTTAATTGCATTATGGCTTTTGTCTAGTTGGCCCTAAGAGCGCGCTCTCTCTCTCTCTCTCTCTCTCTCTCTCTCTCTCTCTGCCCTTCTGCTTCTCCTTTTCCTGTCTCTGTCTCTGTCGTTTGTTGTGTGTCCTTATGGCTTTATGGTCCTTGCATTTCCTGTTCCAGCAATATTCTTTATGTTTCTTGCCGCTTATCGTTTTAACACTTTTACGTGCACAGCAGCAGCAGCAGCGCCCCCTGGCGGACAGATGGGATAACATAAGGGTAAACCGGAGCGCTTCTTCTTCTGCTTCTTGTCTGTCTTCATTTTTATCAGCAAACAAGCAATAAATTTTATTTTAATAAGCAACACTTTTGATAGCCAGGCAACGAGGCAAGGCACGACGACTCCTTGACTCCTTTCTTCTCCTTTCTCCTCTGCTCTTCTCTTCATCTGTCTTCTCGGAAAGCGGGACAATGTCGCATTGGGGCACCGCTGCTCCTGGCGTTATCCTTGGCGTTATCCTTTGCTTGCCCGCATGTTGCATATGACGCAGAAGTAAATACAAAAGATACTCGGCATCATCAGCTTCCCTTCTCATCTTCTCCTTCTCCTCTCCTCTCCCTCTTTCTTCCCTCCTGACTGCCTATTCTCCCCCGGGCACAGTGTCGCCGACCGAGCAGGGGCTTAACAATTTTGAGACTGATAGAGTCATAACAATATTACTTCAATATACTACGTATAGGCTTTAGTAGCCTCGACTATGAGATACCCGCATATAATTTATGTCTTCTATTTATAGATATAAACCTGCTTACTCACTAGACTCACTGGACTCACTAGTCATAGTTGAGCCAAAACGGTAAGAACTGGGAGGCCCAAATTATCACACAACAAACCTGATTAATATTCATCGTGGAATAAGACGGAGATCTGCGAAATTCGAATATAAATTGCGGAGTTGTTAAATTCTTAATTAATTGTTCCCTGATCGTTAACATGTTGGTATCAATGGAAAGGTCATTTAAATTCCGTTTGAATGATATACAACTTTTTTTAACCCATTAAGTACCCTTCAAAAATTTCGAATTTATGTAAAAATCAATTTTCGAAACTTTTTTCCTCGATTTTTTACAACAAATATTTTGATGCAAAAAAATGCTTCAAACAATTTAAGGAGTAACTGCATAAAAAATTTTTCAAAAATATTTTTGCTAGTATGTATTTTTTATAATTTTTTAAAAATTGCTTTTTTTGTGTAAAAAGTAGGAAAAAGGGGTTAAAATGGTAATTTTTAGGATTATAAATTAGTTATAAATTAAGCCGCGGTTATTAAATTTTCATCAAAGCAGACTGTCGCAAATTTGTTTATTGCTGATGTGTTCTGGAAAAAACGTAAACATTGTCAATACTGGGCTGAAAATGGGAGTCATCCCCTTGAACGGCACGCCCATGGCTTTGGCTTTCGCCCATCAAGCAGGCGGCTTCCCGCTGCACGTTGCACGTTGCACGTTGCAAGAACTCGAGGCCAGAGCTCGGCTCAGTTGCCTCAGTTGCTGTGCAGCACGTTAGGCAATGTGGCTGCCTCGTTTACTTGCTGCGGTCTTGCTACATCCCGACGCCGACGTCGACGCTGACGTCGTACAGTGGCTTATTTGACCAAAGTTGTTGGCAAAATGTTGTTACTTTAGAACTTGATGCGACATCGATCTGAATTTTCAAATACATATTCTAAATACTATAAAGAATTTTTTTAAGAAAATATAAGTAATGTAATAATAAATAAATTTATGGCTGTCGATATTTCTGAAAAGTATTCGGAAATACTGAAAGTTCAGGCTCTCTTGAACAATGTGCGATATCGATCAGGGAATAAAAAAATATATGTTCTCAGTATTCCAAAAAAAAAGATTATTTAATTCAGGGTTTTAAACCGAAACGACTATCGGTTGAAATTGGAAATAGGAAACGAATGGCTGTCGATTTTTGTGAAATATGTATATTCGGAAAAATGAAATTTCTGATATTTTGGAAGTACCGATAAATATCGAACATTTGTTTTCAAAAGCAATTCTCTTAAAAGTCTCTAGATATTTTTGAAACATATGTATGTGATATAAATTTTTGGTTTAGCGAACTAAACCGAAGCTTAACTTTTCACAGCGATTGCTGCAAGTTGTTCCACTGTACGTTAGCGTCGCTGCTGCTATCGTTCTTCTTCTTCTTCATGATGCTGCAGTTGTTGTTGTTGTTGTTGCTGTTGTTGTTGTTGTTGTTGTTGCTGTTTCACTTCCTCTGGCTGTTCTGGCGTCGTCTTATAATATTTTTTTATGCGGTTTCCATGCAGCAGATTCAGATTCGCATTCAATTTTTGTTGTTGTTGTTGCTGTCGTTGTTGTTGTTGTTGTTGTGGTGTCTCCTGTAGCCATCATTGCTGTTGTTGTTGTTGTTGTTATCATTGTCGTTGTTGTTTTTACTTTGTTGCACTTTGAAGATTATTGCACAATGCAATTTATATTTATCGTACGCCTTTAGTTGTTGCCGCTTCTTGTTTTTCTTTCATTTATGCCTTTGTGGATCTCACCTATACTTACACACATGCTCACACACACACATGTAAACACACACGTGCACATTTGTATAGCCCAGTGGGACTGAAAAGCAGCAGAGTTTTCCTCCTGGGTCTTATTTTTTCCATTTCCATGTGGAATCTGTTCTCGGCTTTTTTGCCTACAATGGAGTCCCTCAAATGAAGTGTCTAGGGAAACTAAAAAGCTGTTTACCTCACTAAAGTGGAAAAAAAAGACTTTTTTGGCATAAGCTCTAAATTTAAGCTAGAGACGGGCATGTTCACTAGATAGACTAAAGTAGAGAATACAATTATATTTTATTTATTATTTATATTTTTATTTAATGTTTCTTTCACTCTCATCATTCATCTACCAATCTTTAAACTGGTAAAAAAGTTTTTAAATTATAATAACACAACTTTAACAGAAATATTGATTTAAAATGCATAAAAAAATCTAATTTAAATTAAAGATTTAAAAGTGTGTCAGGTGAATAAGTGAATAGGATGAGCTCAGAATTTTTTTGTACAAAAAATCATAAAAAATAAGAGATTTTTGAAAATAATTGTTTGGAAAAACTTTCTGCATCAAAACATTTTTTGTTTGGGACCGAGAAAAAAAGTCAAAAATGTAGACTTTTACAAAAATTCTAACTTTTTTAAATTGTATTGGGTTAAGCCCCATTCAGACGAGCGCTTTTCACCGACACTTTTTGTCATTTTTTGTCAAAAAGCAGTCCGTGTCGCGTAACCATACAAATTTTCAAAGCGTCGGTGGGCGACACGGACGGTTTTTTGACAAAAAGTGTCGGTGAAAAAGTGCTCGTCTAAATGGGGCTTTAAGGAAAGTTTTGCATCATTCAAACGGAATTGAAATGACCTTTCCATTGATGCCAATATTTACATGAAGTAAGTTTAAACGATGAATTCATTTAATTTTAATTTTGTCAAAATACTTTATCCGACTATTGTAGTTATATCAATTAATTTATATCTGCTCAACTATTATTATTTATTTGAATACATCAATAATTGTAATTAGTTTGTTATTTGCTTTCTAAAATGTTATGATTTTTTTATATGTTTTTTTTTTGCACTCGTACTCACATTTAATTTTTGAGAATTTTGACATTTCCCCTGCATTTTTTAAGTGCAGGGTCTAAAAATATTGTGAGCTGCATAAAACTCATAAGCTCATAAACAAACTGCACTCAGTTTCAACTTTGACCTCGTTTTGTTCTTTGGGAATTCGCGGCATTTCTGTTTTTTTTTTTTTTTTGTCCAACTGGGTATTCCCATGTCTATGCGCCCCCTTTTTCCCTCCTTGACACTCCTTGCGACTGCCTGTGGCGCTCAAATTGCCGACTGACACTTGTGACTGTCGAATGTGCATCTCTATCTGCATCTGCATCTTCAACTCAACTCAACTCCCAACTCAACAGTAAATGTATCTGTATCTATATCTGTAACTGCAACTGAGCCTGTGCCTGTAAATGTATCTGCAAGTGGATCTTGTGTGAGATTATATATGGTTATTGCTGTTATTCTTATTGTTATTCTTATTCTTCTTTTCCTTCATCCTTCTTTTCTTCTTCCTGTTGTTCTTTGTGTGATTATGAAATAAAGAAATTCAATGCATTCTTAATAATGCTCTCCATACTTGTTACAACCATATGCTTCCAGTTCTCTCAGTTGTCTCGAATAAATCTGAGTTGACTGACGAGTTGAGGAAAGAAGAAATCTATCGGTTTTTTCTGTTTAAAGCTGCTTGCTTACATTTAAGTTATACACTTGTTGTTACTATTAGAAAATCAAGCAGAATAAAAGACAGTTTAAAACTAAGAAATATGTTAAAGATTGAATTTTGAAAGCTATACAGCTTCGTAAAAAAGTGTTCTCTAATTTTAAACATACTGTTAAATGTTTATTGCAGATATCATCAACTAAAATCACATAAAGAGAATTAAAAAAAAATATTTGAAACTAAATTCTTAAGTCTATAAAAAATTAATAACAATATTTAAATTGTATTAATTACTATTATAGTTTTATTTTAACCTGTACCCATTTACCAATTCTACATTTTCCAAACAATCGACAATTTGATTTCCATTTTAGCTATGTTTCAAGTTCAATAAATAGAAGAATTAAATACCACAGTATATTTTTCAATACTTAAAAGTTGTTGGAAAATCGATGCATCGATAATTTAATTTTTTTGTTGCTTGAACTTAAATTTTAAACTCTTTTTTTCAACATTTAAGCATTACAAAAAAAAATCGATTGATCGATGATTCTGTATAATTTTCCCGACCAATCTAAAATTTTATATCTTGATTGGTTATGATTTTAAACCTGATGTTAACTTTGATTTGATTATTCGATAAATCAGTGTAATTTTACCGATTAATCGACAATTCGATTGCCTTACTGGCTATGTTAGAAGTTCAATAAACACGAAAATTAAGAGCACCGATCTATTTTGTCAATATTTAAAATTTATTATAAATTCTATGAATCGATATGTCATAAAATTTTCCCGACTAATCGACAATTCGATTTCTTTATTAATTGAAGTTAAATTTTGAGCTTATTTTTTTCAACATTAAAGAATTTCTTAAAAATCTATGATTCTATATAGCTTACCCGATTAATCGAAAATTGTATATTTTGGTTGATTATGTTTAGAACTCAATTTTAAGCACGATGTTAACTTTGATTTGCCATTATTGCTTGAAAGTGTGGCTTTTGTGGAAGATTGTTTGACTCGAGGTTTCTCAATTTTGTGCCCCTTTAGAGAAGGAACCCTAAACACCTCCAATCCAGGTTGCCATGGTGTTGAGAACAGAATTGCATTTGGGGTAAGGTTAATGCTACACTTAACCAGCTAATGAGAACCCGTTAACAAGTGACAACATTGCGACACAATTCAGTTGAGATTTCCGTATGAGAGAGATGCAAGAGTGAGAGAAAGAGAGAGAGAGAGAGAGAGAGAGAGAGAGAGAAAGATTGTTGAGTGTGAGGCGTTGCCAGGCAAATGAAAAGTTGTGTTGCCATCAAGCATTAATTAACATTGCGATAAAAGTTCAACTTGCTGTCAACTATCAATGTTATAGGGGCAGGAGGAGGAAAGCAGGAGGGGAGGAAGAGGAGTTTGGAATGGAGTTTGGAACCATTTCATTATTCGAGCTGAGTTCTGAGCTCTGTTTCCGTTTGGCAGCCCAATTAGTTTAGCAAAGTCGTCGTCGCTTTTGGCCAAGGATTTCTCTTCTGGACTTGTTGTTAGACAAAAACTGAGAGTTTTCTGTGTTTTTTGGCCTTTATCGGGTTTTTATTACATTCTTCATGCTGCTCTCATAAAAACGAGCTAAACAAAAGAAATGCAAAAAGTGAGGAACAAACGACAAAGAAATGGAGACAAAAAACAAGTGAGAATGCTTTGATCAAGGTGCTCGACTGTTGAACGCCGAGTAGCAACCTAAAATAAAATAAAAATTAATTTAAATTTAAATAGGCACCAAAAAAATATTTGCTTGTATTTAAAAAAATATATTAAAGTTGCGCTAAAACATCGAGCTTCCAGCTAAAATACTTTTCAAATCTTAGTTTAAAAAATATAACTTATTTTAATTACAATACTCGAATACTTTATACTTTATTTTAGTATATGAGCTCATAATTCTGCCGCGCACAGTGGGGCCTTTGCTCATTTTACTTTGCAAAAATCGTAACTTTTGAAACAAATAAAATAATTGAATAATTTGAATGGCATATAATAGATAACTTTTTGAGCTATGAAATAAATGTTTAAAAAAGTGCCACGATCCCTAGATACTTACTTAGGGGCTATCAAAGTTGAAATTTGTGAAATTTGTGGAAAAACTAAATTTTATGGCACGTTAAAAAAAATTTTTTTTTAAATGTTTGATTTTTTTTAATTTTTAAGGATTTCATATTTTAAAATTACTTCAAAAAATGTAAAAACAATTTTTTTTTTCAAAAATTTTTTTTTTTGTTTTCCGGTGTGAATTATCAGAATTTCATATGTCGGCCTGATTCCCAGGACATATATATGATATAGTAGTCCGACTTCAACAAAATTTGCATATAATATTAATATTTTTTAATATTTTTCCTTTCTTTAATAATTGCAATATTTTAAGATAAAACAAAAAACAAACAAAATGTTGTTTATTTTTAAAAATTTAAAAACATTTATTGTTTCTTCAGCTCTTATGGTCATTGGGATCTACTTATTTATAATCGTGTTCACAAACTTGGAAGCCTTTTAACACTTTGGTAACTGGGCTTCAAAAGTACAAAAAAGGCGACGGAGATTTCAGTTCAGTTTTATCATTTCGATTTGTCTTGACTACATTGTGTTCGACGAAGCAATACCAAAATGTTGACTAATTAAAAATTGTTGCCCCTTGGAAAAGTTGTCTTCGTTCTCCTTCTCTTTTTCCTGCTCTTGCTGCCCCTTTTCCTCTATTGTTGTACTCAGCTTTTCAATGCGATTCAAGTGTAAGATTTTCAGCTTTTAATGCGCTTCTTACCAGCTATCGATTGTAGTTGGCAGTCTGTCTGTGAGTCATGCCCCAAAGTTGCACTCAGTTGTACAACTTTCGTCTCAAACTCATTTTCCACACAGGGGGTGATTTTACTTAAATCGCTAAGACAAATGTATAATAATTATCGCTTTAGCTTTAGTTTTTGCTTGAATAGTGAAATGTAAGATGATAATTTTACTTTAATAAATTAAATCAAATATTTTCTCTAGCATTTTTTCATGTTAAAACTTCCCTTCAGTTCGGTACATTTTATGGAAATTTTCAATTATATGCAGTTTTTTTGGGATTACATTTAAAACTATTAAGATAAAAGCCTTACTGTTTTGAAAATAAAATTAAGCTTACTGAAAGTTCCGTTGTGGACGTTACAAAAAATGGAAGTCGATTTGAGGTTAAAGTGCTTTTTTACATATTTTAGTGAATTTCGCTTAATAAATATCCAAATACAAAAAAAGGAGTGTAATAAATGAACACATCAGATCCAGCTTAAAAAATATTTTGATAAGCTTGTCTATACGCTTCAATAAATATTTTGATTTTGTGTGCTGTTGCGGACGTTACACTTTGTACAATGCATGGCATGTTTGTATTTCAAACTTTTAAAATAAACCGTAAATATCTATTAATTAAATATGATTATGTAGATCTGTTAAATAAAAGAAAATCGACAGCATCAACGCTGCTAAAACTGTTGCTAAACGCTGAAAGCTACGCAGACGATTGTCTTGCTCCCACAGTTTCTGTTGCACCTATTTGACCATGCTTAATATTTCTGTAAACACAGAATTAAACGAACTTGAAATCGAAGCAAAAAGAGGCAATTTTCATACACGGGTTATGCTCCGCCATGAACTTAATACAAACCAGCGCAAAACCATGTTTATTTTCTAATGATTTGTTCCGAAGCTAGAATATGTCATTCTAATATATCACCATGAATAAATCAACCTTGCAACTAATATTAAAAAACATTTAGTTTTTTGACAACTTTAACTTTACGCCTCTGATTTAAAAATGCTTATGTATATGGTAATTAAGTTTAGCCAGGCAATTTCAATGAAAAGTTTCTAATTTTTAATAGTTTTAAATAATATTTCTTTCATATAAATATTCTCAATTTTAATTGATATTTTTTCACAATAAGTACAGTATGTTTTCTCGACTATAACTTGTCCTAATAGTTATGTTCACATAGATTTTTAGCCACGCATTTTGCTAAGAGCATCGGCAGCGGCAAGTCCCATTTCGTGTTCACTGGAGCCGGGCGGTTCCAGCTGAAGGATGCGCGCGCTGTCCTCGAGCAGCTTGACGACCTCCTTGATGCGTCGCTGGA
Organism: Drosophila recens; assembly: GCA_037043495.1. NCBI lineage: Eukaryota > Metazoa > Arthropoda > Insecta > Diptera > Drosophilidae > Drosophila > Drosophila recens. The sequence goes on along the minus strand of JBAMBJ010002698.1, from coordinate 4,500 downwards.
ACTCCTGTCTCGTCATCTGGCCCGACTGCATGCCCAGCTGGGCAGGATTATGATCGGGGCGTGCAGCTCGTACATGATGAGTCCTAAGTGATGAGTGACAAAAATGTGAAACATTTTTACATATGTATAATATTAAAAATTGCAAATTTGCAAACATAAATTATAAAACATGTTTATTTGAAATCAATATAATAAATCGATTAATTATAAAAGCAACAAAATTACGAGAAATAAACTGAAGAGACACGAATAAGGAAATCTTGCGATATCTATAAAAATACCATTATTTTGATTTCGATTTATTTATTACTGCAATATGTACAATGATGGACATAACATTTTTAACAAAATTTAAAGTAAAATCTACTCATAATTTAAACTAACTTCATGTTAATTTTCGCATCAATGGAAGGGTCATTTAGATTCCGTTTGAATGATACAAAACTTTCCTTAACCCATTAAGTATCCATTGAAAATATACAATTTTTGTGAAAATCTACATTTTTGACATTTTTCTCGGTCTCAAACAAAAAATGTTTTGATGCAAAAAGTTTTTCCAAACAATTCTAATAGTGACTGCAAAAGAAAATATTAAAAAATCTCTTCGCTAATATTTTTTATGATTGTTTGAATGGGATGATCTCAGAAAGGTTTTGTATGAAAGAGAGGAAAAAGTGACTGAGATAGTAATTTTAAGCAATTTTAAAAATATCCTAAAAAAATTCTAGCGAATTAAACTTCCTAACTTATGCTTCATTATCTTTAGTCCTTCATTTTGAATTCCTTTGAATTATATTCTTGGTTTACTTTTTCTTTGTTTTTGCAATTCTGACAAAACTACTCGGAATTCCCACATAGCAGGGTAGCCTAAAATTCTCGAGTATAATTCGTTGTCTCACCTCTTAGACGGGTTAGACCGGGCTCAAGTAGGTTGATGATCTTCAGAAACTCACGACAATAGCGCTCCTTGCGCGCTATATCCTCGGGGGACATCTGGGGCAGAAGATAACCCTCGATGCGACCATAGATCTGGCAGAGCGAGTACTTGGCCGAGAGCAGGAGATAATGATTGGGTCGCAGCACTTTTTGATATCTGTAATAATTAAATTAGTTTGAAAATAATGCCACTTCATTAAGCCTTAAGAAAAAGCAATGATAAAGAAAGAGAGTGAGAGAAATACTGACCGTACAGTGGCTCTAATAAATCTGTGAATCTTAATTATAAGTAAGAATGCTTTGGGGTTAGTTTTGCAAATTAAAAATGAACTTGAAATTGAAATTTAAGTGAGAGCTTTGTGCTCACCGTGTGAGAAAGTTCTCCAGTGCGGGAATGTTGTGCACATCGATGGACTCGAGGTCGTCGTTGATGCGATCGAGCAGACGCTCCAGATTCACGGCACTCAGACGGTGATCGCAGCGGTCGCAGCTGCAGAAAATACAAGTTATTAATATTGGTTTGGGTTTCATCAATCATTAAGGCCCTATTCTCTTTCAGCAAAAAATTTTTTTCGACTTTTTTTTTTGCATTTATTTATAGCTTGGGTAGTTGTGAATATGCCCCTAAAAGGATTTTCAGAAATTCGAAATACTTAAGGAGATATGGCCATTTTTATCCAGCAATGTTAATGTCAATGCAAGTGAAGTCAACGGCCATGATATCTCCAGTTCAACTGAACCGATTTGGATGAAACTAAGTTTAATCGACGTAGAATTGTCACCATTCTGGCCCGTAGTAAAATAAAAATTTTGCGATTTGTTTTACTATTTTTTTTTTCACACTAAACTACAAAAAAATGGGTCCAAATTCGATTTGTCAATTTCAAATGCCGCCATTTTGTCAAAAAAAAAATCGCAAAATTTTTATTTTACTACGGGCCAGAATTACAATTACATCTATACTGATTATAACCCCGTTTTTTTTTTCATTTCCGACGCTCCGGAGACCCGGAATCGTGGCCGCCGTGACGACACCTTTTTTTCCACCACCAACTTTGAAGTCTCATTACTTTTTGAACAGCCCTCGTATCGAGGCAAAAAAAATTTTTTTATTTTCTTTCATTCATTACTAATTCAATAAAAAAAACAAAATTTAAATATCTTTTTGCGTTTTCAAATGAGAATTTTTTCAAAAAAGGTCCAAAAACAGCAAGCTGAAGGAGAATAGGGCCTTAATTATTTGAGTTTTCGATGGTTGATGATGATCAATCATCGAAAACTCAAGTGATTTTTATCTCTTCTTAACTTAAATTCTATAAGTGTCTTAGTTTGAGTCAATCATCATCATCAATCGTCAATCATCATCATCAATCATCAAAAACTCAAGTGATTTTTATCTCTTCTTAATTTTAATTTTATAATTTTCTTAGTTTGAGTCAATCATCATCATCAATATTCAATCATAATCATCATCAAAATTTAAAACTCGTTTGATGTTTATCTCTTCTTAATTTAAATTTTATAAGTTTCTTAGTTTGAGTCACTCATCATCAACAATCGTCAATCATCATCATCATAATCAAAAGTATTTTTTGGAAAACTCGTTTGATTTTTATCTCTTCTCAATTTTAATTCCATAAGTTTCTTAGTTTGAGTCAATCATCATCATCAATCTTCAATCATCATCATCAATCATCGAAAACTCAAGTGATTTTTATCTCCTTCTTAATTTAAATTTCATAAGTTTCTTAGTTTGAGTCAATCATCATCATCAATCGTCAATCATCATCATCAATCATCATCATAATCAAAAAGTATTTTTGAGAAAACTCGTTTGATTTTTATCTCTTCTTAATTTAAATTTTATAAGTTTCTTAGTTTGAGTCACTCATCATCACCAATCGTCAATTATCATCATCAATCATCATCATAATCAAAATTATTTTATTGAAAACTCGTTTGATTTTTATACTCTTCTTAATTTAAATTTTATGAGTTTCTTATTCTAAGTCAATCACCATCATCAATCGTCAATCATCATGATAATCAAATGAATTTTTTGAAATCTCGATTGATTTTTTTTCCTACCTAATTTTAATTTTATAAGTTTCTTAGTTTGGTTTTTCTACCTATTGTTTCCAAATTTTCGAAATTCAAAGAATGATTTTTCTCAAAACTTGTACAGGGTATCTTTTGAAGGAATACTTACGCCCAGTCGGCGGTCTGCTCGAGCGGAGCTGTGGCGCGGATGCTGCCCTGTTGGCAGGTCGGGACTGGGCAGACGAGGGCGCTGCAGTCGCTACCGAGCTCGCGGGGATCGGCGCAGCGCTGGCACTGGCACCAGAACAGCTTGCCGCCCTGGATGAAGGTGCGACGCTTGAGCGTGCCCTGCAGCGTGTACGCATAGCTGAGCGTGAGTGTCTCCCGCTCACGCACGACGCGCGAGGTCCTCAGTATGATGGCGAAGGACTCGGGATCGTCCGTGTGCGATGTGTTCGGACTGCAATCGTGCGCGAGCAGAAACGCGCTCGGATATAGCGTACGCGCCTTGGCGCCTCTCTGTCCGATCTCAAAACAGTTCACATCCAAAATGCCACAGATCTCGTGCAGCTCCTCCGCCTCGGCGCTCAGCTGCCACTCCTCCCTCAGGCGGCGCACGACTTTCTGCTCGTAGTGTTGCCACAGCGTCAGATTCTCCCTGCGTTGCTCCGTGTGCGACTCCATGCGGCGAATCAGCGCGTAGTTCTCCGGCTCCGTATCCTTCAGGAGCACAATGCGCACTATCATCACCAGCTCGTAGAGATCCCGCACCTAATTTTATATTAGATTCAATCAAGGGTATCAGTAATTTAAGTTTAATTTTTATTTAGAATAAAAAAATATTTAAAAAAAATCTAATAACACGATTTATTCCGATTTTTAAGAATAATTTTTATTGAAAAGCGTGTAAAGTAAAATTGGTAAAATATATCAATTTAATAAATAAAATTGTTAAAATATAGTAATTTAATAAGAGCCTAAAAGACTAAATAAATAAAATGGCATTCAATAATAAATATAGTAAATAAACAGCAAAATTAAATTAAAGAAAGCCAACAAATAAATTCTGTAAATGATAGCCAAATTAAATAAAAGAAATATAATTTAAAGTTTTTCATAAAAGTAACAGCCTTATTAAAAATTTAAATAAATAGTTAGGTTAAGGAAAACGCAGAAAACTTATTAAATTGAATAAATAATAAAGTTTTATTTGAAACAAATAAATACAAATAAAATAAATGAAAGAAAGCCAATTAAAATTCTGTTAAATATTACATAAATAAACGAATTAAATTGAATTAAATGATTAAAGAAATTCGATAAGCCCGATAAAAACAATAAAAAATTTACTGAGGGAAAACCAAAAATAATGTATTAGCTTAATAACAAAAAGGTAAATGAATTAAGGTAAAAGTAAAAAAATAGAAACATCTTAAAAAAAATTCATAAATATAAAATAAATAAAAAAATTATTCAATTAATAAAATGTGTATGGAATTAAAAAAAATATTTTAATGTAATTTA
>JBAMBJ010002697.1:0-26065 GCA_037043495.1 Drosophila recens | reverse complement strand
ACTTTTACGAAAACAGAAAAAACACAGGGGCGGCTACAGCCCTTTCGACTAATTGTTCGCATGTCATCTATATAATTTAGTAATTCGAATTGAACCAAATTTGATCAGTATGTACAAGACATTAGAAAATAACCAATCCACTATGGCAAAAAATCCCGATATTTTGGCATAAACTCTAAATATAAAAATAGAGACTTAATTTTTGGCGTGAACTTTAGTTAGACAGATTTAGATTTAAGAATTTTTTTTTTTTGGATTTGAACCACGTCTTCACCTCCCCCTTCTCAATACGACTATGCGAAAAAGTGAAAAAATATTTATAAAAAATGTAAATATATAGCTAGAGGCTTGAAATTTAACACGAAGCTTAGTTATAATAGGGTGCATGTAATAACGCCCAGTGTCATAACGCCCGTGGGTGTTTTTAAAAAAAAAAAATTTTATTCAATCTCAAAATTTACTTTGCGGCTTCATAATACTATGTTCCCATATTCAGGTTACAATAATGACTGAGCATGGCCAATGCCGAAACAACAGATATGCCCCATTGCTTGAAGGTATCTTTATAATAAGTTAGGATTGGAGGCGAGACCAGCGGGCGTTATGACACTGGGCATTATTACATGCACCCAAGCTTACTATATGTCAAATTTCAAGTCTCTAGCTTTTAATTTTGAGCCAAAATATCGAGCTTTTCCCATAGTGCATTCTCCCATTGTAGCCGCTTCTTCTTTATCTTCTTCTCCTCCATTCTTCTTTTTTATAATTTTTTTTTTAGCACGTACTAGGAAAACCACGCGCGTGTGTGTGTGCTAATTTAGGTGTCTTTTGTCGTCTCTGCCAGTCTGAATAACATACAGAGTTGCACGGTGCAAAACAGAGAGAGAGAGAGAGAGAGAGAGACAGCGAAATAAAGAAAGGGAGCGAGCGTGGGAGCCCACAAAAAATGGCCGACTGTCATTTGTTGTTGCTGTCGTGCAATGGCAGCTCCAAAAAAAAAAATGTTTAAAAAAGATGATAATAATAAACAACAATGGGACTTTGTCTGTGAGTGGGCCATGTGGTTGCAACACCGACACCGACAGCAGCCACAGCAGCTGCAGCTGCAGCTGCAACAGTTACAGCAACAGAATAGTAAATAGCGCAGTAGCCGGAGCGCAAAATGCAATGCGGCAAGCACCTTCCACTTCCCACTTTTCACGGCAACTGCCCCAGTCGCAGCCCGCCACGCCTCGTTTCGCCCCTCTTTCTGCATCAGATGCCTGCAATGCCCCAAAGGTATTCGTGGTGCCGTTCATGCGTTCATTCATATTCATTCACTCGCTTATTCATTGATAACCAAGTTCTTTCCACAGTTTAAGCTCGGGCTTAAGAATTCACACTAAAAAAGTGCGACTAAATGCTTGGAGTGATATGGCTAATGAGCTACTTAAATAGATTTGTATACATGGATGGCATAACTGTGCGTATACGTAATCTGTGTAATAATTGACAGACTTTCTTCAATATAACTTTCAATAAACTGCAAAGCTAAAACATATAAATTTATACTTTAACGCTTAGCGTCAAGTTAAGTTACAAAATTAGTAAAGCAGCTTGTTGAAAAACGAAAACATTAATAGAACGCTAACTCATATGATTTTGAAAAGTGAAACAAAATTTCTGGAATTAAGATATTGTATTATATCTTAGATACAAAAAGGTCTGTAATTAGGATTAAAACAATAAAAAAAATATTTGAGAAGACAATAGAGTAACTCGAAAGCTATGAAAAAAATAATATAATTTTTAAATACCTTTAAAGTTCTGTTTAAGATTCAATAGTATTTTAGCAAGCATTATAATTATTAAAAGTACGGCGTAAAACATTTGCATTTAAGTACAAATATCTTAGATATACATATTTTTATTACTTAGACTTTAATATATTTGGGCTCAAAAAAAATCCTTTGAGTATAAAAACGTTGATTGAAAAGTATTTTAAGAGATGCACGTGCAATTGTGAAACATAAGCAATTGCAATAAAAGCTTTAAATTGGGATATTAATGAGTTTCAATACATTTGCATTGCAATTGTCGAATCCTATGTGGAACTTTTTACGCATTGTTTCATGTGCTTAGACCGGTTTAAATGTTGTTTTTCTCGTATCCTTGCCAGCAATTAGCAAATGCATCTGACAATCATTAGCGTCACGTTATAGTAATTTTTGTCATATATCTTATTCGTCCATTAAGTTGCTGTTGTTGTTGTTTTAGATTTTAGCTTGGGTCACATCACAGCAATAACAAAAATCAATGGCAACTGCTTTTATTGCTCGCTAATCATCGTCTATATCGGATGCTTCCATCTTGGCTCCAAATGATTTATGAGCCCCGCATGGATTGGCATTGATACAATGCCGAAGATGTGGCTGCCGACGAAGAACAAAAAGCAGTGTGTGTGTGTGTGTGTGTGTGTTGTAGTTGTTGTTGCTTTTGGTGTGTGTTTTTGTGTGTGTGTGCATTGGATAGCTTGGAAAATGCTTGCAGATTTCGCAACTGCCACTGGGTTATTTGTCTTGAATTACTTTTGGACTTGCACTTTACACTTCACACACACACAAAGACACACAAGCACACACACACACACATAAGGACTCTGCACTTATTTATTTGGTTTTCAATTTTGGTTTTCGGCTTTTGCTTTGGTCTACAATATTGCAGGCAAAATGTTATTGGACCAACCCCCCCGCAGCAGACAAATTGCGTGTAAAATAAAACTTCAATTGCAGCAATAGCAACAGCAACAACAGCAACAACAATACGGCAATAACAATTGTGTCGGGGTGTGGCAAGTACAAAATAGACAAAAAAAAAGCAAAAAAAAGCAGAGGAAATTGAAAAGCGTTTTAAAAACAATAAAAGTGGCAAATTCACAGCCCAGCCACGCGTCCCCTGCCACCTCTTTCCTTCCCCTTCCCTCATTCTTACCATCGCTTCCCTTCCCCCGACACACACAAGCTTCCCCCCGCACATCATCGAACGCCCACGCAGCTGAAATTCGCAAATATTGCGAATACGTGTCGCTCTGTGTGTGTGTGTATGAGTGTGTTTGTAATGCATTTGAACAGTAACAACAACAACAACAACAGCAACAACGACGCGTGTTAATGTTGTACGTGGCAAACCAAAAGCGATACAAGTCGCACGAATATTTCGTTGCATTAAGCAAGTACAACAACCGGAAAAGTTAAATTTTCTTAGCTTTTACCTGCCGCTGTTGTAGTTGTTGTTGTTATTGCTGTTGTTGCACTTAATGGCGTTTTAAGGGTCAATTGCACCCCAGCGACTAAATGCCAACAAAAATACGGAATTAAAAGAATCGCTTTAGGTACATATGTGTGGCGATTCCATTGCAAGAATTTTAGCATTATAGTACAACAAACAAACCCACAATCCAACAGACAAGCTGACAAACAACAACAATTAAAGTTAGTCATAAAATATTGTAAACTATCGGTCGTTTTTGCAATGTAGCTATGCATTTTATCTAAAAAATTGTTTTAAGTTTGACATGAATTTCTTTATAATTTTCATGAAAATTTCTTTGAAATAGGTTTTAAACACCTTGTTTAGACATTTAAAAAATAAGTAAATCCTGCAAACCGGCTCATTTTGGGTTCCTTAAATTACAAATTTATTTAAAACTTATATACCCGTTACTTAAAATATCGACAATTAAATATGTAATTACATTTTTGAGGAACTGATTTTCAAATTCCGTAACTCGATAATTTTTTTGACAATCAATAGAGATAATAAATTTGGTCTTCATAAGAAATCAACAGCTCGCTAGAGTTTGAGCATCTTAGACCATTTGCAGAATTAAATGCAGTTAATTATGACATGTTGATTAAATATCGATCGATTTTAAAAGTTAAAGGCCAAATCATGGTGAAAATGGCATTTCGCATGGAAATTGCATGCATTTTATCAAAGCTATGAATGTGTGCAATTGGTCTGATGTTGACGTATTCTGTACTTAGTATTTCTTGGTGGTTCGGTAATATTTGGAGATATATCGAAAACTCGATGTATTTTTGACGATTTTTATATTTCGATATTAAACTCGATTCACAGTTTGAATTTATATCGCTATTTTATAATATTCTGGGGTGCCACAGAAATCGCTTTCGCTTGAATTTCACTCAAATTTGTATGAAATTTAAGTGAAATTCAAGCGAAAGCGATTTCTGTGGCACCCCGCATTATTATCTATCTATTATAAAAAAACATCTTTACGATGTAAAAGTCTAGTGCCGAAACCAAATCATTTTCATGCCCCAAAACTTCTGATATCCAATTTTGTGACGGATAATATTAAGTATTACATATAAATTATTTTAAGAAAATTTTTTGAACCTCGGCACATTACGCTAAACTTTTCATGCCTTATAAATATTACTTTTTTAGGCAGTGCCGAGTGACAAAAAATTCTTTTTAAAATTATTTATTGATTTTTAATATTTATTTATAATATTTTATAATTTATTTATCTCATGGTGAGTTTCCAAAAGTCTTATTATGCACCTTTTGATCGGCATTTAACTCGTCCTGATTGGACAGTCATATCAAATACATATATAAAACATATAAGAAAAACCGTTTTGCTCTTTAGAAAGTGCATGAATTTACCTCTAAAGTTCTTCTTCACTGATAAAAAAAAGGATCTAAAATCAAGATTTTGGTCTCAGAACTAAAAACATTGGTCTACAAAATGCGTCGAAAACATGAAAATCTTGAAGTAAGAAAACACATCTTGATTCTAAGAACATTTTAATTAAGACCAAGTTCTTATTTTTAAGACCATAAACTCATATATTTTTAAGACCACAAATCTTATTATAAGAATAAAACTTATTATTTTTTTAAGATTATGTGTTCTTATTTTAAGACCAAAAAGTTTTGAATACTCAAGACAAAAAATCTCAAATTAAGATTAAGATTCTTAACAATTTAAGAATCATGAAGTAAGTTTTAGTTTACTTGAGGTCTTGTAATGTCGATATGACACTAAACAACAAAAACAATACACAAAACACTTAAAGAACGCAAGGAGCATGGCTCGGTATACAGCTGATTCAAGAAATGCCAGTCCCTATCATCAGTACCGTTGTGCTGTCTTGACCAGCGATCCAAGCCTAATGTCATCTTTGAGAAGCCAGAACCAGTTGTGAATTATTGGTTTCAAGAAGTGAAAAAATTTTAAGATTTTTGTTCTTATTTTGAGAGAAAAAGATCTAAGATCTAAGATTTTTGTTCTTATATTAAGAACCTATCCTCTTTTAGAATAATATTCTTAGTTTTAGTAATTTGGTCTTAAAATGGTCTTATATTAAGAACAAAATATTTAAATTTGAGAATTTTATTCTTATATTAAGAATTTACGATTTTCAAGATAAATATTCTTAGTTTTAGTAATTTGGTCTTAAAATGTTCTTATTTCAAGACCAAAATTTTTAAGATGAATGTTCTTGATTTTAGAAAGTGGTCTTTTTTTTTCAGTGTAGGTCTCTCTTTGCCTAAAAATAGTTTTCTTCTTATCTTTTGATTTATCAAGTATTCAATTTCTTGTGGAAATCTTCTATTTTTTTAACTTAAGTCTTCTCCATCACTTTTTGCATGTACAAAGACGAGCTTCAGGCAAATTTTGAATAAAATAAATGCTCTGCATTTAATTAAAGTATACTATATATTAACTCAGAGAGAAAGACTCTTAAGGATGTTAGCTTGCGAGTGTTTCCTGCAGTGCATAAGCTGATCATAAACTGTGGGCTAACAATGCCAATACTCTGGTAGGTAATCTCCAAAAGTCTCATTTACGACTACGAACGAGTTGCTCCAAATACAATTTGTGGAACGGGGGATGGGGAGGGGGAGGGGGAGTGTGAGGGGTGCTGCTCAGTATCAATGTGCTGACGGTCAAGAAATTAACTTGAATTTGATTTTTAATTATCATTTTGTCTGCCTCTTGCCGGACTCTTTTCAGTTTGCAGTCTGTGGTTAATGTGTGGGCGTGGCAATTGCTAACACAAGTCCAATCGGGAGTCGGGCATTGAAAGCGCAATTGGAATCGGAATCGGTATCGGAATCAAGAAGCTCAAAAGCCCCGGGCCCCCTCCACACTGGAGGGGCAGCTGCTGCAGCTGCAGCGCCAACAACCACAAAATCAACAGCAACAAGGACGTTGAAGGGAGCGAGAGAGAGTGAGAGCGAGAGAAGAGAGATGACAACAGAATTGCCATTACCATTGGCGCTGCCAACGTTTGCGTTTGCAGCGACGTCAACGCCGACGTCGACGTCGATGCCAGCGTCAGCGTCTGTGGATGCTATTGCCGCTGCCGCTGCTGCTGCTGCTGCTGCCGCTGCTGCGAAAACGTTTTCGGTTGAGGATGTGGAGGAAGTGCGGCACGTTGTGCAACGCATTTTGGTGCCGTGCATTTTTGTTATTGGACTATTGGGAAATACAGTGAGCATTTGTGTTTTGACGCGGTAAGTGCACTTCTATCCAATGTTGTTATTGTTTCTGTTGTTGTTGCTATTACGTGTTATTGTTGCTGGATTACGGCTGAGCGGGCAACTTGATTCAAATAGAACTGCCGCACACAGAGAAAAACAAAATTGAAAATCATTTCTAAAATGCAAGTTTAAAATTCTTGATTTTAGCCTGTTCTTGTGTTCAGTATATTATTGTTAAATTCACACAAAATGTCAAGAAAGAACCTAAAACATTTGATTGTTCTGAACACATTTTTTGTTGAGTTTGTAGTTCAATTATTTGCGGAGAAAGTATATAAATTCCGTACTCGAATCAAGTATTTCGTACCCCGAGATCCCCAAACTTTTGGCACTATTTGGGATTGATTTAAATCCGGAATACCGGATTCTTTTTCTCTGTGTATCTATGCACATGCATGTATCTATGTATGTGTTGGTCCGTGTCCGTGTCCGTGTCCAATGCGAGCATTACTATTTTATGCATTTTATGTTTATGTTGCGTGTTGCATAGCCAAAAACTGCAAACAGGTACGCAGCCCATTACACGAGGCATTTAATTGTTGCCATCTAGCCAGCACTCTAAAATCATTTCAACGTCACAACAACAACGACAACAGCAACAGCAACAATAACAAACAGCATGACAATATCATCATCAGCAGCAGCAGCAACAATTTTATGTGCCAAATGCAAATGGCTGAGAGATAAGAGCCAACTGGCTGCTTTACAATTCGCGGCGGTGTTCGGTGGCCTCACTGGCTAAAACTGTTGAAAATATGCGACAAACTAATGCGCTGTAAACGGCAAAAAAGAAAAATACAATTAAAAATAAAAAGTACATCAGCTCGTTCTTGGCGGTATAGATTTTTAAGTACTTTAAGGGTGCATTTACACTAGTTGACAAGCTTGTCAATTTCATCTCAGTAGACTGTGCTTTTTACCAAGTCAACACACTTTTGCTTAGAGTTGACCACTCTTTACACTAGAGTTGACTAAGTTGCCATCAAAATATTCAGCCTACTGAGATGAAATTGACCAGCTTGTCAACTAGTGTAAATCACCCTTAACTCTTTAATATTTTAAACGATATATTGACAACTCGATTTTTGTTTCAACTTAAAGCTCGATTCATATTTTGGATTTAGATTTAGATCACAACAGCATTGCGTAACAAGTCTAGTCATGATCAATATTTAGTTATTTTTCTATTTATTATCATCTTACTTAGCTGAAAAATATGTGTTTCCTGATCATTTTAAAATTGTCCGTTTTTATACTCCTTATATAGTCAGTTTACAACAAGAAGTGATAGCTAAATTTGATTGAAAAAATAAAAAGAAAAGTGTATCTTAAAAGACAAACTGTAGAAATTAAAACAATGATAAAAAAAGTTAAGTCTAAATGCACCAAAAATTCTGCAAAAATTGTATGGAATACGTAATTTTATTTACTGCAAAAAACTTTAGCCAATCTTAAAAAAAAATTGCATAATATGGCTGAAAAGGCGCCTTAGTTTAAAACATACACTTTACTATAAAGACAGATTATGATAGCAAAAGTTTTAACTAATTGTTGAGTTAGTTAGAAAATATAAATTCCTAGAAAGTGCTGACATTAAAGCTGACAGCTTTCAAATATCAACTGCTAAACAGTTTTCAAGCCTAACAGCAATGTAACCGCCAGTGTTGGTTAATTTGCTGTAAGCGCATTCAAGCATCGTGCTGACCCAATACACAGATACACACACACAGACGCACAGACAAAAGCCAAAAACTAAATATGAACAGTTAGGTTTTATTGTGCATTTGTTGGTTTTATGACTGTCTGTCGACATTTGCGACTATTTTGGGTGTATTTGTGCCGACTTCTCTTCTGGCCGCCACTCTTGATGGGTCACCTGCCAGCCGAGGTCACCAAAAAGCCGAAAGCCGCACACTCTTGGGCAATTTGGTTATTCAATTATTGTTGCATTTGGCACAGGCAGTGGCAGCGTCCTCAGTTGACCAGATTTCCAAGCACTCATACAGACACAGGCACAGACACAAACTGTTTGCATTTATTCTTATTTAGTTTTACATATTATTATTATTATTATTTTTTTTATTTTTCTATCTCTCTTTTCGTTTTGTGCGTGCGTGTGGACCGTTTAGGAAGCGCATGAGGTGCACCACAAACATTTATCTAACGGCTCTGGCAATTACGGACATTGCGTACCTGACCCTTGTATTAATTTTATCATTCAAGCACTATGAATATGTCAAACACCATATCGAGCTATACTACAAGCTCTTTGGTTTTCTGATGTGGCTCTGTGATGCATGTGGTAAGTTGACGGCGACTATTTTGGGGAACCAACCATAAACCATTTTAAAAAAAGTTCGGAGAATGGAATAGAAATAAAAGAAACATAAGGAGCACAGAAAAAAGTGCAGAGATGCGCCGTAACTTTATTTAAATTTGAAATCATTTTTATTTTCCAAAATTTTGAGAAATTATTGATTTTATGTTTTTTTTTCTTAATCCATATTAAGTATAGTTAAGTTTAATTTAAATTTTACATGCATTTGAAATTATTATGGGGTTTTTTTCAACTAAAAACTAGAAAAAATAGTAATTGTTCATTGCAAAATGAATAAAATAAATTTCCAATTAGTACAAAGAGAGTAAGTTCAAAGAGAGTCAAGTAATTTTTTATTTTATTTTATCCAATTAATATATTTTACTTTATAAATCCACTCAGAAAAACCAAAGAACCAAAGAAGGAAAAAAACAAAACAAAAAAACGGAGAGACAAAATAAAGTCCTTAAGTTGAGTTCGCCAAACAGATGATTTGCCATCATAATTAATGAATATTATGCTCGTAATATACTTGTACAGCTGTTGGAGATTAGCTGGCAATTCATGCAGTTAAATCCGCTGGAGGTCTTGACTAAATCGGAAGAACAATAGAGACAGAAAAGGAGTCGGGGAGTTGAGGAGTTAGCGGAGGAGAAGGGAATAAGGAATAAGGAATGAGGCATTGGGGGCATTATTAATAGCTCGATAGCATGCACTCATGTTCAATGACGGGATACTGATATCAGCTTGTTTGAACTACTCCCATTTCACACACAAAAACACACACACTCGCACACACACACACACATACACATATATAGCGTACATCTCAATTTACATAGCCGTGTGCTTTACCATCGAGCGATTTATAGCGATACGCTATCCGCTCAAAAGACAAACATTCTGCACAGAGTCGCTGGCCAAGAAGGTAATAGCAGGTGAGTGAGCATCGATAGGATCGATGTGAATGTGAATGTAGTGAATGTGGATGATGTAGACAATGCCTGGACAACGCCGAGCTGAACTCAACTCAACTGAACTGAACTGAGGTCCCTTTGTATTGTTTTGACAGCCGTCGCGCTCTTCTGCCTGCTGACCACGCTCTCAACGGCGTTCGAGCACACATATGCCATCGAATCGAAATTGATTGATGACGCCTACAGGCCCTGCAATCAGACCCTTGCAAATGTGTCGCCCACACCCACATCCAGCCCAGCACAACCCACACCAGCGACGACCGCATGGCATCCAGATCCAGCTCCAGCTCCAGCTGAGCATCCAGCCAATCACACAACTGGCCATTTCATCACCGCCACCCCTCGCTTTTTGGAGCACTTTGATTTGGGCAGTGACAGTGGCAGCGGAAGCGGAAGTGGAAGCGGCTTTGGTGACTCAGGTAAGTAAAGTAAAGTAGTTTTAATTCTGGTTTTTCCCCCCATTTTAATACGAGTACTTGAGTATGAACTCTACACTCTGAAAAATGCAGAACAGTTAATACTAAAATTATTTAAGATTGATTCGGTATTTAATTCAATATGAATCAACATAAATATGCATATATTAAACTAACACTTTCTTTTTTTTAAATATAAACAAGCTGAATCCTGATCCAAAAATCTCTTTATATTAGTTCGGAACTCAGGGTCGATTCACAAAACATCTTCATAAAAACTTATATAAAAATCTTTAATTCTTATACCTTTTATGCTTTTGCTTGCTCAAAATTCCCAAATGGTTCTTGCTTTTCTGCTATAAGGAGCAGTTCGATGAGTACTGACAAATCACTACATACTTGTATTAAACTTTTGCTTTTACAATAATTAAAAATGTATAACACTCAAGCTAATGATTTGTGCAATTTTTCAATTAAGATTTTCGTACTTGGTTTAATAAATTTCAAGATCATTGAAATTTTGACATCGAAAGTTATTGATTCAAGTCCGAGCGTAGTTGATTTTCTCTTAGTGTACTTTCGCTATTTACTTTTTTTATTTTTTTGTCTAGACCACATTCCAAGCAGCCAGCGACTCTTACCAACAGCCTCGACGTCCGCTTTTGTGGGCGTGGCAGCGCCAGCCACTGAGCCAATAACGGCAACCACTGAGAGCTTGTTGCAGTTGTCACGTGGCAGGCGCAGAAGGAGACGCCAGGAAGGAGACAACGACATCAAAAACGATGTCAACTTCAACCACAACAACGATAATTACAATAGTTACAGCAACAGCAACAACAACAACAGCGTATTCGATTTTAACGTAACGGAATTATGTCAAAATGTAAGGGGATAAATTAATAGCATGAAACTATCTATTATAAATATTTAAAATATTGGTCGTATTAGAGAGGGACGGCAAAAAGCTCTCATAGGTAGCAGTCTCATTAAAGCCCTATTCATACGAGCACTTTTTCACCGACACTTTTGTCACATTTTGTCAAATAGCTGTCCGTGTCGCGTAACCATACAAAATAGAATAGAAAAAGCAAATTTTTATGCTGGCAGTTACGTTATATATTTAAATGTAAACATACATATGTCCAAAAATAACTTGTAAAAATATATCATAGCAGAATGGAGGAAGTAAGTGATAAGATGAAGAAAACAAAACTAATAATTATAAGTTGGCAATCTCATAAACGAGAGCAGAGATCAAGTACGAGTACTGTTAGTACGCAACAAGTGGATAAGAGACCAGACAACTTTAAAGACACTTAGTTTAAATCTGGGATTAAAACCCTAACCGAAACTGTAACCTTTAACCGGTAAAAACCGCTTGATATTTAAAACCGTAACTAAAACCGTATTCGAAAAAAAATAAATTCATTTGACCGAAACCTTTAAGTCGAAACTCTGAAAACCGAAATAGCCGTTTGGTAAACGTGTGCCTGCTTCTGTACTTACACTGGCGAACATATTTATTGGCACAGCAAACATTTTGAGATTTGGGGGCTTAATTGTTCCCCTATCGTTAACATATTGGTATCAATGGAAAGGTCACTTAAATTCCGTTTGAATGATATAAAACTTTCTTTAACCCATTAAGTACCCTTCGAAAATTTCGAATATATGTAAAAGTCAATTTTCAAAAGTTTTTTCCTCGATTTTTTACCAAAAATTTGTTGTTGTAAAAAAAATTCTTTAAACTGCAAAAAAAATTTTTCAAAAATATTTTTGCTAGTATGTTTTATAATTTTTTGAAAATTGCTAAAAAGGCACTTTTTATGTAAAAAGTAGAAAAAGGGGTTAAAGTGGTAATTTTTAGGATTTTCAAAAAATTATAAAAAATACTAGCAAAAATATTTTTGAAAAATTTTTTTTGCAGTCACTTCTTAAATTGTTGAAAGAATTTTTTTGCATCAAAAAATTTTTGGTAACCGAAACCATATCGGTTTTTTAAAACCAAAAGATACAAAAACCGGTTCACAGTTACGAATTAACCGAAAACCTATATGGGAACATAACCGAAAACGTAACTGAAACCGATATTTGTTTCGGTTTTAATCCCTGGCTTAAATAGTATTTCTATATCCAATAATTAAAGTTTTTGACTTGTGAGGTTGTATTTTCGAATGCATTTCAAGCACTTAACTTATTAATTGCTCCGATGTACATACATGCAAAAATAAATTCCATTTTAAGAAATTGTCTTGTTTTGTTTTAATTCAAACAAATTTGAAAATCATAAAATGATTTATATATTAATTTGCTCAAAATTGTGTACCTATAAACTTGATAGAAAAACGCATAAATTCTTATTAGGGATAAATCGCATAGAGTTGGTTTTAGACTAAATACAACTGCGAAAAGAATTTTATTAACGATTGATGGCTTAACAAATAACTATTTAATATTTATTGCATTTAATTTTTACACCTTTCACTCATCTATAGAGAACCTACTATGTAAACACGTTGTCGAGTCTGGGCGAGAATAGTCTGTACAATAATATCTGGAGTATGTTCACACTGGTGGTGTTTGTCTTGCTGCCACTTGTTGTGCTTGCCACTTTCAACTGTTTTCTGATATTGCTCGTACACCGCTCGAAGAGTGTGAGAGGCGATTTGACCAATGCCAGCAGCATCAGACGCACCAAGGTAAGTTCACATACATAATTTTGAAATGGAAATTAAATATTGTATGATAAACTGATTAATTCTCCTCTCATCTATATTCAGCGCAAGTCCAACTCTGGAATTACGGGCAGCGTTTCGCAAGAGAATCGCGTGACAATCACATTGATTGCGGTCGTTTTGCTTTTCATCGTCTGTCAGGTGCCGTGGGCATTATACTTGATACTCCTCCAGTATGTGCAAATCGAGCAGAATTATCAAACAATCGCTGGAAATGTGTGCAATACTTTGTCGGCCATCAATGCGGCTGCTAATTTTTTCTTATACTGCGTGCTGTCGGATAAATATCGGAAGACGGTCCGTGAGCTAATCACGGGCTATCGCTATCGTCATCGACACGCACGCAACAACATCAGTCTCTATGCGCCGCACACGACAACCACACTCAATGGCGATGGACACAGTGGTGCCGGTGGCTCTGGTGGTGCCGTGGTGGTTACAGTGCCTACAGCGGTGCCAGCAGTCGACGCTATCGTGCCAAAGCCGAGGCAGCGGGTCGTTTAATCGCGTGAGTCACGACCGCAGACACGAGTGGATCAATGAGTCGCTCCCTCAATTAGTCAGTGGTTTGTTAATTATCTTTTTTTTATTATGTTTTTATCTCTCCTTACTCTTAGCTCTCTGTTAGACTAAGTTAAACACATAAACAACATACATACATATATCCATACATTTGTGCCATAATGTGATGATTATAGTCTTTAGGCTAGTTATCCTAATCGTAATTGTTGTTGTCCTAAGTGTCATAAATGTAGTTTAATTAACATATAAATAAACATTCAAAACCAATCACAATTAAGCATTTTATTTAAGATTATAAATCCAAACTGTGAATCGAGTTTAATATCAATATCTAAATATCAACAGAAATGAACATATGTTTCCAAAAAATACAGATATTTCGAGTTCACAAAATAAATCTATATATATAAAATTCTTTGTCCTGACTGACTCACTGACTCACTGACTGAGAATCAACGTGTAGCCCAAACGGTAAAAGATACAAAGCTGAAATTTGCACACAACATAGGTGAGATAATTTCATTGTGCAATAAGACGGCTTTTTGCGAAATTCGACCTCTAAGTGGGTTAAATCGGGGTCAAAGGTCACGGAATTGCTTAGTATGAAAAACTTTTTTGTTTCTTAAGATATCTCATCCAAACTCACAGATTATATTATATATGTTTGGGACTGTCCTTTACATTCTGACCAAATTTGGTCAAAGTCGGGTGACTATATCATATAGCTGCCATAGGAACAATCGGATAAAAATATACTTTAGTATGAAAAACTTTTTTGTTTCTTAAGGTATCTCAATGAAACTCACAAATTATATGTTTAGGACTGTCTCTTACATTCTTATCGAATTTGGTCAAAGTCGGATGACTATATCATATAGCTGCCATAGGATCAATCGGATGCAAATTAACCTTTAGAATCAAAAACTCTGTTGTTGTATGAGATATTCTTAGAAAACTCACACATTAACTCTTCTTGCTAAATTTTGAATTTTCCTCAATTTTAGCTTTTTCCCGCCAAATTTAGTTATTTCCCGCCAAATCTGGATTTTTCCCGCCAAATCACTTAATCTGACTTTTAGCCAAAGTTCAATTGCAAGGAAGAAACATTAAAACCGCGGACAGCGGAAGTTGAATATTTCCGTTTATTTTTACAAAAAATTCTATATTATATAAATTTGTTAAAGCGAACTACTTAGGACCTTCTTTTGAATTTTGCGAGCGAAGCGAGCAGGGGACGGACCATCTTATGTTGTATTTATTTGTTAAACCGGACTACTAAAGAAGTTCTTTTAAATTTTTGCGAGCGAAGCGAGCTGCGGGCTGGCGAGCGAAGCGAGCGGGGGTTGGCGAGCGAAGCGAGCAGGGGGCGGAGCCCCCTAGTACATTATAAACGCGTAAATTTCGACCAGTAAAGTTGCTAGGTCGAAAATCAGACCAATTAAACAATTTTAAGCATTCTATGAAAATTGATCTAATTAATTCGATTAAGAATCAAAAATTATTGAGTAAAAGTATCTGAAAATCGCAAAATGAAGTTTTCGATTTTTCAATGTATTTGCACAGCACTAACTAGTTGAAATGTTTAATGTGAACGAAAGTGAATTGTAAACTGAACAAACACATTCGGTTACAGTTGTCAGTTGATAAATTGTATACACAATACTCGTACCTATTACCTGTGTGCTTAAGCGCATTTTCCACATTTCCACATTTACGGAATGCAGTGAAAAGTTTGCAATGGGAAATTCATTCACATTCGAAAATTGGGGCGATTGTGATTTTGGACTGCAAAAAGTTGTGGCATTGAATCGAATCTATACAAAAGGCGAAACAGACACAACTTATGCCCAACGGGGTTGCCTAATAGGGCCAGTCAGGGCACACACTCAACACAACACACACAACAAACACACACACACAACAAACACAGACAACACACAATGTTGCAAACGTAATGGAGTAACAAACATTTGCGGTTTACTGCATTTGCTTCAGCGTGTGTATGTGTGTGAAAAAACACACAAAAGATTCACACACACACACATAAGTACTTGGTAAATACACTTGCAGTGTTGAGCCAAAAAAAAATATATATAGAAAAAGCAACTACAACAATAGCTCTCAGCATGTGTGTGGTGCTTGTGCATTGGGAGTGTCAGTTGCCAATCGGCACACTTCCTTGCCCCCTCCCCTTCCCCTTCCCCTTCCCCTCTTAGCTGGTGTTCATGAAAAATTACAAGTCAGCGTCACAATTGAAATATTTCCGCCTCAACGAACAGAAATGCGCAATCGAAAATAGTTATCTTGCCATTGGAATTTGCCCAGAAATATGCAACGGCAATGGGAACGGCAACGGCAACAGCCGGCAAGTGGTAACGGGTAGTTGGTAACTGGTTGCAGTCGGATATGGCAACGACAGTCGAGGACTCGGAGGCTTCCCAGCAAAACCAGAACAGGACAAAGGACACAGGACAGAGGACATTGTCGGCGTCAACCATTTGGGGCATATGTGGATTATGTGTGTGTGTGTGTGCGGTGTGTTTTTGTGTGTGCCGCAAGCTTCTTTATACTACTGCAAACTGGTAACTGGTAACTGGCAACTGGAAACTGCTTTTGGCTGGTCAGAAATTTCCATATTTGATTGTTTTTGAGCGCCTGCAACAGCAACAGCAACAAATAAACGAATCGCAGATAGAAACGCAACGCGGCGCCTGTTTATTGAAAATGGCACATAAAAATCGCTGGTCAGTCGATTGCTGAATGCCAATTGGAATACTTTTGGACGCCCGACTAGTTGATACCCTGCATAACATATACATAGGCCCCTTTTGATAGCTATTGAAAAGATATTCTGGCGTAAAATTTACAGAATTTTTTGTTAAATTTTTAGCTATAATTTAGGTAAAGTTTGTATCTTCATTAAAAAAGAACTCCTTTTGTTGTGTGTTGTTATTCAAGTTTATTAATCAGTTTTCAGTTTAAGAAGTAAGTAAAATTAAGTTAAAAGAATCTATTTTAATTAGGTAATAAAAAGAAAAGCGCATGATTTCAGATTCCAATGACACTATTTCAATAAAAAAACATAAATAGTTCAAAGTTCATAAAAAGTTACATGAGGCATTAAATCAACATGAATTTGAAATCTTAATGACACCAGCTGAAAGTTGATTAAAGTGAATATGAAAGGTTAAAAATATTTTAAAAAAAACTTCAATGACATACACTGACGAGCAAAACTGTAACATGAATTCAATGTTCTCACCATACCTGTTAAATTTCTATTAGAATTACTAATCAATTAGATTATTTATTAGAAATAATAGTAATGATTATATAATTGTTGAAAAATTTGTGATAATCCAATGATTACGATTAGAAAAACAAAAAAAAAAATCTAGAATTATTACAATTTTTCAAAATAATCGGAAAAAATAAAAAAAAATCAAATATAATCGTTTTGGGTATTTCGGATTATTTTTGATTTTTTCTGATTTTTTCTGATTATTTTAGATTTTTTACGATTATTTAGTAAAATTCAAATTATTTTAAATTTTCACAATCAAAGTAGCCAAAGCTTTTGATTACAGTTGCTTAGTGCTGGTCATATAAGCAAGAGGAAACGGTCAATAACAAGCGGAGAGTCCAAAGCAGCTTAGCTTGGTGCGCTTTGCTTCTGGTACTCTGGTTTCGAGTTGGCTGGTGATGGTACTGGTACTTCACGCGGGCATCTCCAGATCAAACTCGATCGAGTCTTCCACATATTCCATGAAAAACCGCAATAAGGGCATTACTTGTACTTGTATAATCAACAACATTAACTTACTGTAGAAGTTCATAGTCGGCAAGTCTTTTTTTGTCCAAATCACAGTCCAACTACTAGGATATCTTGTTTTCGATTGTATACGCAATAAATGTGGACCTCTTGAGCGCTCCGCTTAGCTCTCCAATATTCTGCAAGCAATTATTTTCTTGACTCTTTTGATAAAAAAAAAAATGTTGAATACTATTCTTTTTTTTTTAATGACGGGTAGTATATATTTTTGCGATTCATTCCGAAGAACTTATGACGGGGGGAATCGAACCCATTTTTTCAAACTGGAACTGACAGGTCAGCAACTCTAACTAGTGAGCTACGGAAATATTGTAGCTGCCTCCTTCTTTCTACTGAATTTAACTGCTTTAGAAAGCACAAAAAGCAACTATAATCAAAAGCTTTGGCTACTTTGATTGTGAAAATTTAAAATAATTTGGTTTTTTACTAAATAATCGTAAAAAATCTAAAAAATCAGAAATAATCAGAAAAAATCAAAAATAATCCGAAATACCCAAAACGATTATTTTTGATTTTTTCTGATTATTTTTGAATAATCGTAATAATTTAAGATTTTATTTTGATTTTTGGTAATTTAATCAGTAAATAATTGGGCAAAACCCAAAATATTCGTAATTTAATCATTAGTTCGACTTTTAAACAAAAATAATTTAATAACTAATGATTATGATTACTAATCATTATTAAACAGGTATGGTTCTCACTTCATCGGTCTGTATCTTCTTTCCTATTTTAGGTATGCTAAAGACCTTAGTCTTGTTTTGTTGGGCATTTATTTTACTATGATTTCTGAAAATCTGAAGACGTTTGATGAACTGGGCGAAATATGCCGAAGCAAAATGTAAAAAGAGGCAAATGTTACAGTTTTGCACTTCGGTTATATTTTAAACAATTTTTTTTTTAAATAATTTTTTAATAATGTGTATACAGCTATTTCAAATTTTTTTAGTTCCCTTATGCGATTTAGCATAATTTGGGAGTATCGTCGCACCAAAGCAGGGGAGATAGCGTACCATATGTCCTTGTTCTCTCCCACAGCTCCATCATTCCACTTGGAGGGACCGCATATTTCGCCAGCTGCGATTATACATGGTAACATAATTTTTTCAATAGGATTCACATCGGGAGATGGTTGTGGCCACTTCATGGACTGGAATTTTTGTTTTGACATCCAACTTTTGAATAAACAGGACATTCCTTTGGGACATTGCCTTACTGAAAAATGCATTTTTCCAGCAGTAGGAGCCTTATTCTCGATGACTTCTGGAAGATTCTGTTGCAGAATTATTAGATAATGTTCCTTTCGCGTTATTCCATCGATTAACACCAAGGGACCAACTACACTTTTATACAGCCTCAAACCATAATGGAACCCCCACCGTGCTTGCAGTTTGCCGCACATTACTTGGTGACTGGATTCTGGGATCTCTAGTTGATGGAGCTGTGGGAGAGAACAAGGACATATGGTACGCTATCTCCCCTGCTTTGGTGCGACGATACTCCCAAATTATGCTAAATCGCATAAGGGAACTAAAAAAAATTGAAATAGCTGTATACACATTATTAAAAAATTATTTTAAAAAAAATTTGTTTAAAATATAACCGAAGTGGAAAACTCTAACATTTGCCTTTTTTTACATTTTGCTTCGGCATATTTCGTCCAGTTCATCAAACGTCTTCAAATTTTTAGAAATAGTAAAATAAATGCCCAACAAAACAAGACTAAGGTCCTTAGCATACCTAAAATAGGAAAGAAGATACAGACCGATGAAGTGAGAACATTGAATTCGTGTTACAGTTTTGCTCGTCAGTGTATATAAACTTCTTAATAGATTACATATGTTTATTTAAATTTTATGCAAGAAATTAAATTTAGAAAGTTCAGACTTGGAAAACTGTTGAAAACGTGAATATGTAAAAAAAGCTCAATTAAGTTAATAGCATGTTTAACTTGTCGATTCTTGTCAGATACCTATGCATAAAATAAATACACATATAGTTGCAGTTAGTTATATAGTCGTTAGTCCTTTCTTTATGAAAGACACTAACTTAATGGGCTTAGTTGAATATACCCTCTCGATTTCAGATTATAAAAAATATGCTTGCAATGCTCATACACATACTCACACACACAACAAACGTGAAACAATAGCTGGGCGTACCAAAAATCCAAAAAAAAAAAAAAAGTAATTCAAGTATGCATGAAAAAGCGAAATGCGGATAATGCCATACAATAATAATAACAACAACAACAACAGCAGCAGCAACAATACAACTGTAAAGTATCAACGAAATGTTCATGTAGCTGTCAAAAAGTTGTTGCAACAATAACTTTTTCATACTATGAATGCAAAGCCTGTCGCTGATATGTCTAATGGATAGACAGAGACAGCAAAATGAACAAAAGTAAAAAGAATACACAAAATAAACGAGAGCCGTTTATCAGTTGTTAAAGGCACAAATTCTACAGAAAGTGATATTATTATTTATAAAGTAACTGCAGAAGCGGATCAAATATTCGTCAATTATTCGCAAGGCTTTCAATTGAAGAATGCAATCGAAATATGTACATATGGCTCTGTGAGCATTTCACTTTCGATCTTAAAAAAGATTTGTCAATGAGAAGATAACTGTGTTATCGGACATGTTAATAATAAAATTAACTTTTATTCATGCCTACAGTTTATATCAGTTTTAGTCGTATATCTATCCATATTTTTGCTAACCAAATTCAAACGACTCTTCTCTATTTTATCTTTTCTAATGCTTAGCAAAGTTGTGAAAGGTATTAGGTACTTCAAGCCCGTTGACAGCAAATAGTGTTGGTCTGGCAAATTATTCTTATAGATACGACAATCATTTTTTTGAGTAAATAATGATAAAAAATCTTAGACACGTATTTCATTAAAAGAGGTTTTCTTAAGTAATGTTTACTTAATTTTGTAGAGTTCATTTGAAAGAAGAAAATTCAAGAAGTTTTCATGGTAATGAGTATTTTTAATATGAATTATAAACCATTTATTTATTTAGTATTTCATGCAAAATAACATATTTAAACATTTTATTTTGTTTGAAAAATATCTTCTTATTAAACTTCTCAAGGGGTCTCAATTGAAATGGCGGAGATATGAATTCTAGCATTTAAAACTAATAAAATAGGGATAATGCAAGTTGTTGCATACATTATTGAGCACATTACTTTTTGTGGTATAATAAAGTAATATCCATTTATATCGAACCTATTTACTTTGACAAGCATACGTATTTAGTTATTGGATCGGTTATATTGTTCTTTTTTTTTGGTTTTATTTTTATCTGTCTGTTCTTGGCAAATAAATTGTACAATAATCTATTTTATTTGCTGATTCGCTTTGAATAGTATCAATATTTCATTGCAATTGTATGCATATTAAAATGGAACAAACATTTTATTCGCACTGTTGTTGTAGTTGCTGCCCCAAGCCCCATTTTATTTATTTATTTAAAGCGATTTGGCGTTGTAAGGTTTTATTTTTATGCTGCAGGTTGAAATGTTTTGACCAGCAAAGCCATAAAATGTGCATGGTAAATTTTACAATTGAGCCTCGTAAAATTTTACGTAAATTGCCAAAGCGTCAAATGCGTGGCAAAAGTCAAAGCAACAAAAGAAAAAAAAAACAATGGAAAGGACGTGAAGACTGTAGGCTGTTAAATGGTAAAGGGGGTAAGGGAAAGTGAAAAAGAGAGAGAGAGAGGCGAGCGGGTAAAACATTTTGCGGTTGAAGGCAGTTAGCCAAATAAATGTACAACTAGATAAACAAGCCGTTGAAATGGTTTGTAGTTGTACTTGTAGTTGTGCACACACACACACACACACACACACAAACACTCACACACACCGTCACACACGCACAGACATAGTGTGAGCAAATAATTTGCGGCTCTGCCTAAAAGTAGGCAACAAAAACGCACGCAATCCGCTGTCCCTCTCCCACTCACCCCTTTTTAGGCTCTCTTTTATCATCAGTTGCTTGCATGTTTACTTTTCATTTTATAGTATTATCCAGCTTGTGGTTGTGTGTGTGTGTGTTGTTTTATTGGTATGTTTTGCCAATTTTCTTTGCTTACACTTGTGCATTTCCATTGAATGAGACCATTTTGTTTCATTAGTTGTGCATTGTTATCGTTTTGGTTGTCATAAAATATTTTTAATTAACAATATGATTCTTAACATGCCCTCAAACCCTATTTAAGTCTCTCAAACAAACACACACACATATAGGTATGTATATATTTTTAGATATGTATATACACACACGCATGTGTTCGCCATATTGTATGTATGCATGTGTGCGTATATTTTTAAGTTGTTTTCTAATGTTTGTGCCGAAAATTTGCTTAATTAAAAATAACAAGCAGGGCAGCAACAAACAACAACAGCAGCCAAACGCAAACAACAACCACAAAAGCAACAATAACAACCACAACAACAACAGCAAATAGAAAAGCAACCGCAGAGCTACAAGCAAAACTTTGTTTAATGGTTAGTTAAGCGTTTAATTTGCACAGAGTCTTTGCTTCTTTTAGCGGCTGAGTGAAAGTCTATAGCGGAGAGAAGAGCAGGGAAGTGAAGCGAAGGAAATGCGACTGACTGCGTCCTTTTCCATCTCTTGTTTAGTCTGTGCCGACGACTTTTTAAAAGCTTCCATAAGCCTCATGTGAGTGGAATTGGCGGGGGAAGGCAGGGATTGGTTGGGGGGTGGTGTCTGTTGTCTGTTTGGCGAACTGATCCCATTGCCTTTTTGACAGCGGCTCAAATTTTCTTTTAATGTATTTTTACTTCTATTTCTATTTTCATTTTGTTTGCTGTTTCAGCTTTGAGCTCTTCTGTCTGCTATTGGCTAATTGACAATATTTAGGCATATGTACATAAATCTATAGATATAGACTTGTTTTAAATTTTATCTTTCGAAAACACATCTATGGTTAGACGGTCCATAATGGCGAAAGTTAAAAAGATGGCATGGTTGCTCTCTTCCCGCAATAAGCTGTCTCTCGCAAACAAATTGGCAATATATAAAAGCATCTTATGCCCGATTTGGAAATATGCTCTACATATACAGTGGATCACAGCTTATTTCAACCAGCACCTTCAAAAATGTTTAGGCGTCTGTAAAATCTAAACTAAGCGAGGTATCAAAAAAATTTAAATGCAGGTTGTTAGTCTGATGTTTCAACTTATTTAATATGAAATCATTTATTTAAAATATATTTTTTTAATATTTTTTAACTATTAAAAACTAAAAATGAACCAAAAAAAAGACCACAGCTTATTTCAACCACTTGAGAAAAAAATTTTAAAACATTGATTTTAATAAAACCACAAAAATAAGTACTAGGTATGACTATCCCTTTGGTCAACCACTATTTCTATCCTTTTTGGCATGGATTCGTCCAACTTTTGGGCCACTTATGGCCCATTCTTCAAGCAGTGCAGTTTTGAGCAAGAAACTGTTCCCAGCCACTTTAAAAGGAGGCACTCGCTCAGGAAAATTGGTGAGATGGTTATGTGATTCTATAGTCCAGAGCATCATTTACAAATTTTTTCCGCGAGAATAGAACCGGTGATAAGGCCAGAACTGCTCCGAGCAAAATTTTCAATTCAAAGGATGAGCGCTATTATGTTCAGAAAATTCGGAAGGATCGAAGGATATCGGCTCCAAAAGTGACCAGTGTAGTTGAGAAAGACTTGGGCTAGTCATGCCACCCGGAAACGATTCGCGGTGTGCTTCGGGACATCTTTAATGCCGACACCCCACAAGATGAATTTTATAAGCGACCAAAATAAGAAGCATCGACTAAAGTTTGTCCAGGACACTTTTACAAGGACATTAGTTTCTGGACTCACAATGTTATTCTGTGATAAGTCAAATTTACTAATTTTGTGTAAGATGGAGCCTCTTATGTGTGGCGTTAGCCAAATACAGACTGAAAATACAAAATTTATGGGCTACAGTTAATCATGGCTGTGGTAGCGTTATGTCATGGGCATTAAAGTCATGCTCCGAAGCACACCGCGAATCGTTTCCGGGTGGCATGACTAGCCCAAGTCTTTCTCAACTACACTGGTCACTTTTGGAGCCGATATCCTTCGATCCTTCCGAATTTTCTGAACATAATAGCGCTCATCCTTTGAATTGAAAATTTTGCTCGGAGCAGTTCTGGCCTTATCACCGGTTCTATTCTCGCGGAAAAAATTTGTAAATGATGCTCTGGACTATAGAATCACTAAGTCCAAACATCTCACCAATTTTCCTGAGCGAGTGCCTCCTTTAAAGTGGCTGGGAACAGTTTCTTGCTCAAAACTGCACTGCTTGAAGAATGGGCCATAAGTGGCCCAAAAGTTGGACGAATCCATGCCAAAAAGGATAGAAATAGTGGTTGACCAAAGGGATAGTCATACCTAGTACTTATTTTTGTGGTTTTATTAAAATCAATGTTTTAAAATTTTTTTTTCTCAAGTGGTTGAAATAAGCTGTGGTCTTTTTTTTGGTTCATTTTTTAGTTATAATTAAAAAATATTAAAAAAATATTTAAAAAATAAATG
The DNA here is from genome assembly GCA_037043495.1 of Drosophila recens. Lineage (NCBI taxonomy): Eukaryota > Metazoa > Arthropoda > Insecta > Diptera > Drosophilidae > Drosophila > Drosophila recens. The sequence goes on along the minus strand of JBAMBJ010002697.1, from coordinate 2,122 downwards.
ATTTCATATTAAATAAGTTGAAACATCAGACTAACAACCTGCATTTAAATTTTTTTGATACCTCGCTTAGTTTAGATTTTACAGACGCCTAAACTGTTTTGAAGGTGCTGGTTGAAATAAGCTGTGATCCACTGTATATGGCATAGCAGCGAAAAGCCACATTAACAAATTAAGGGCGGCCCAAGCGAAGATTCTTCGACGAATTACTGGTGTCCCTTGGTACATCCGGAATAGGGACATCGAAAGGGACCTAAAAATTCCCATGATTGGCGATGTACTTCAAAGACTCTCTGGAAACTATGTGCTACGCCTTGGTGGACATCCGAACTCTCTGGCCAAACGACTCACCATTAAGGCGAGAAAAAGAAGACTTAAAAGGTGTCACCCACTCGATCTCCCTACTAGGATATTTTTGTAAATAGATAACTGTATATACAGGCATGCCACATAAATCTCTTTCACTTATCACGTCAATTTCATTTCTCCGTGCCACAGTCTCAATCACCTGCACAATTTTGGGTGAAACGAAATCATCGCTCAATTCACTGGCATCCGATGCCATGAGAATAATGTCACATTTGTTGTCAGAATTTTTTGAATTTAGAGTTGTCGAGTAACTTTTATTGTTTGCCGCGCCAATAACTTTTAAATTTTTTTAGGCTATACAATATCAATTATTAAATAAATAATTAAATAATATTAATTAAAGAAGAAATAAAATAAAAACCTACTTTTCAGCAATAATAAACTTACAAAAATTGCTAAACAAACCCTTGGGAAATTTAATCTGAGAAGGGGCCAACCCTTAGCAGCCTAGTACGAAAAGGTTGATGAACATGCTTAAAAACCTAAATCACCGAATTTCTGTGGCACGGAGAAATTTTCGAAGTGGAATTGCTTTTTCTGAAATCACTTTCACTAGTGTTTTTTGTGGCATGCGATGTGATATAATTTTTATGTAATTTTAGTTTTAAGTTCCTATTTAACGTCCATGTGACCTAAACTGTTTCACAAATTTAAAACTAGATTAAGTTGCCCCTTAGGTAACAGCAAGCTTGTTTAATAAAATTACTAATTTTTTACCAAAAAAAAAAAAATCTTTCGAAATGAATTCACAAAAGTAAAGCATACTTTTCGGCAGCAGCGTGAAATTAGCTTTGTGTGGTAAATTAAATACGATAATAATAATAACAAGATTTTGGAGAGATGGGATTAATTTCTAATATGGTCTGGTCTTTTATTAAAGCGGTTAACTTTATCATATATAGGGTGGACCATTTAAAAATTGGAATTTAATTTTGGTATAAAAAAAGGCTCGATATTTTTCAAAGGTTAAACATTTATTGGAAAGATTGGTTCATGTCATTTATTTATGAAAACCAATGTTGGTCAAATGACCACCACAGCTGAGTTGGCAGTAGCCCATTCGATCAACCCAATTTTTGAGAACATTATTAATTGTTTCGGCACGTACATATGTCAGCAATAGCAACACGAATCTCGTTCTTCAATACATAAATTGCTTCAGGTTTGTTTGCATAACATTTGTCCTTGACCGCTCCCCACAGATAATAGTCTAACGGTGTCAGATCACAGCTTCTTGGCGGCCAATTCACATCTCCATATTTGCGGATTATTCGATTTTCGAAGATATCGTCCAAGTCTTCCGCTTCAATTTCCTCGAAGAACCAATCACTTAACATTTGGAACATTTTTTTTGTTAAATGTTTTTTTTTTTAAATTTCGCACAGTTTGAGTCGAGGATTCACCACTTTGGAAATATGTATTTCCCAACTTTCTTCAAGCAAATAGCGACCCATTTCGTAAATGTCAAAGTTTTTACTAAATATTAGTCGCTTTCCGAATGACATTTGACGTTTTTAAATTCAAGTTATGAATACTTCAAATTCCAAACACTAGATGGACCACCCTTTAGCTGCCATAAAAAACGATCGGTCGAAATAAAGTTTTAGTAAACAATTGTTTTTAAGTTAAAAATTTTAACTGTTTAAAAATATTTGTAGAAAAAATTGTTAGAAATATTCGTAAGCTACACATCAATACTCAGGTAAATATCTTTATCAATGTGAGAATGGATAAAAATAAAAAATATTTTAATTTG
>JBAMBJ010002696.1:0-18137 GCA_037043495.1 Drosophila recens | reverse complement strand
TAAGAAACTCAGCAGTAATCATAAACACTAAACGAAACTAAGCTAAACTAGACTAAAGTCAACTAAACCAACTAAGCATATGCTAAACACATGCAACTACTTAGCAGTTACCTGTACATACACCTGTAAATGTATCTGTGTGTGTGTGTATGTTTATATATGTATATGTTATGTATCCTTTGTCAATATTCATTATAAGAGTGCATACTTTTGGGGCGCCCAGTCATAAAGTTGGGCAAACGTCTCATAAAACGTGACGATAATCATAATTGATGCTCGAGCCTTTGCCAAATTGGCATGGTCAGGTGGCTAAAAGAGTGGAAGGGCTAAAAGAAGAGGGTGGGAGGAGGGTGGGGGTGTAGGGTGGTTTGTTGGGGGTTTTCAAATTGTAATTTAGTTTGTTGCCAAAGCGTCGCACAGCTCAGCTTTAACCTCAATTCAGAGTCTTTTGTTGTTTTTGCCAAATTAAGGGTAAAATTGTTAATTGAAATTTGTGTGTGCTGACAAGCAGAGAGCGAGACAGAGCGAGAGAGACAAAGAGAGAGGGCAAGTCTGATTTAGCTAGCTGACTGTGTTTACGCCTTCTGCGACTTCTCCGCAAAACTGGCGTAAATTTATTTGGTGTCCTGTTATTGTTGTTGGCCGCTGCAGCTGCAACATTTCCATTTTGGCCATGTGTTCACAGCCGCCAATGCATTGGCTTCTAATGATAAATCAATGCAACATATGGCAATGTTGCCTCAACCTTTGGCTCAATGTTGTAAATTTGAAATCAATGTTGCCGCGCCAGGACAAAGCAGGACACAGGGACACAAGGACACAAGGTCACCACGCAACTGATTTTCCTTTTTTATTTTTCGGCTATTCTGTTTTGAGTTTTCAAAAACGCATTTCTTGGGGCTCGTAAATTTTAGCATGTCGTCGTCTTGGACTTTGGGGAGCTTTTGGTAGAAGCTGCACGCAATCCATTATTGTATTAATTAACAGGAACAGGATCAGCAATCAGACGCTTGATTAATGATGTCACTCGACATCGTAAATCTCGATTTGAACATGTGCAAATTTCGGAGATGCAAATAAATGGAGATGCGCCTCGTTGCGTCCAGCAAACAATGGACCAATCCAAATACGGGGCCAGTTGCAGGGCCAGACGCCTTGGCCCAATGCTTTTGAACATAATCATGCATTAGGCCAACACAGATACACACAGATACACACACATGCACACGCATCCTTCCGCATGCTGTGTGTGTGCGTTGAAGAGGAGTTTGGGGGCAACTTCAGTGTTGCAACTGCAACAACAACAACTGCAACTGCAACGGATGCATTAGGTGGCAAGTGTGTGTTGCATTCAGCCGCCTGTTGATTCCACAACATGCAATGTTGCTGCCTAATTAAAGCCACTATCTGAGTGCATAAATGTAACCCGAGTGCGCAGTTAATAATACCAAACATATTGAAATGTTTAGGCAAGATTTATTTACGTGTTAAACAGATCGAAAGATGCATAAAATACATATATCCCAAGATCGGTATAAATTATTACCATAAAACAACAAAATTCTAAGCCGCAAGCATAAGTTATTTAAACTCAATTTTTGATCTGATATTGAACAAACTTAACAAGAGAATTAACTTAATTAAGAGATATATTTATTTATTTATTCGGATTCCCAGAACTACAAGTATATACTTATTCGGGGGTGCCACAGAAATCACTTTCGCTTGTATGAAATTTAAGTGAAATTCAAGCGAAAGCGATTTCTGTGGCACCCTTGATTAATTAATGTGCTAGTCACAATGTGTTGTTTACTTAATATAAAGTTACATATATTTTATGTTAAAAGCTATATTTTACAATAATTTAATTTAATTTATTTTAATTTTTAATTTATTTTGATTAAATTATTATTTGATTCGGGATGATTTATTTTAAAAGATGCTTAAACTTTTTGTCAAATATCTTTAGCGATCAATTTTCGAATTAACTGCATCAAGCTCTACTATTATTGTAAATAAATAATTATAAATTAATAAATTTATTTTATTTTTAACAAATTTTTGCACTTAAGTGTTTTAAATATTTAAGAAAACGTTTTTAAATTTTTTTTATTGCATATATAATTCATTTTTGCCATACGATTTTTAAATTAGATTATTAAACTGAAACTCATAATAACTTATTTATTATTTATTTGAATTATTAAAGAAACAATAGTAAAATAGTTTAAAGTTAAAAAACACTTTGTTTTCTTGCAAAGGTATCATCTAAAAATGTCATTAATATAATAATATATTACGTATCCGCTGCTCAACTATATAAAATTAGTATCTTTAAGCTAATTTCTATGTCTATAGACCATACACTTAATGGCCATGTTATGTAAGGGAAGGGCCCAATGAACATTTTGAGTAATTTTGGAATTTGGAATTGGCTGATCATAAATTTACGTTAATTGCGAACAGAGAGAAGTACTCGAATCCCCGAATATGGTGGAATTGGAATTGGAATTCTGATTTGGCGCATTTTGACTAATAAAGCAAAATGACTGCAGCGACCACAGTGGGAACTGGGCGTGGCAGGGGCAGGGGCTATAGTGTTAGTAAGGGGTTTCAGATTTGAACTGGATACCGCAGGTACTTCTAATCTTGTTTGGCCGCGATTATAAACCCATAAAAAAACCTCTTTACGAGGTAAAAGTCTAGTGACGAAAACATTTTCATGCCCCAAAATTTCTGATATCCAATTTTGTGACGAATAATATTAAATTTTACACATAAATTATTTTAAACAAAATTTTTGCATTCGGCACTGCGCAAAAAAGTGAATGAATTTTATTTGGTATGAAGAATTGATACATTTTAGCGCAATGTGCCGAGTGCCAAAATTTTGTTTAAAATAATTTATGTGTAAAATTTAATATTATTCGTCACAAAATTGGATATCAGAAATTTTGGGGCATGAAAATGTTTTCGTCACTAGACTTTTACCTCGTAAAGAGGTTTTTTTTATGGGATATCAGAAATTTTTGAATAAGACATCAGAAATTTTGAAATTGCAATATTTTGTGACAGTATAGCTTTGTCAACTTTGATTATTGTTTGTAATCCCAGCGCAAAAGCTATCAGCACTCTTAAACTCTGGGTGCTAGGACACTTTGCTGCTGCTGTCCTATTCCCATTCTAAGTAAAATGTATATATTCAGCTAACAGGCAATTTCCGCATTACGCTGCAGTGTCAAAGAGCCCTTCGAAATACCTTTTCAACGATATATATATCGCATCTGTAGCTTCTATCGCTTGGATGCTATGGGGGTTTCAATTTTAGCGGTTTTTAGCGATTTCCCGCTAAACTAGCGATTTTTCGAAAAAGTCGTAGAGCAAACGTTTCCAGATTTTTGAACAGGAACAAGTCCTCATTCAAACATTAAAGCTATATCAACGATTTGATCCAAACAAACAAACTGGCTGCTATGACACTCGTTGCTGCTGCCCTATTCCAATTCAAAGTAAAACGTATATATTCAGTTAATAGGTTATATCTTCCAAACCTATCGGTAAAATTTTGTGTGTCATATATCAAAAAACGCGAAATTTTACAAACTAAAACATACTGAAATTTAAAAACAATCGTAAGCGGCGTTTTCTCAAAAACCACCAAAATGTGGGGAAAATACCTTATGTCACCTGTAGAAATTTACCTATGTACTTTGGAAAAAAAGTTAAAAGCTATGCATAACAGCCCTTCAAAATACCTTTTCAAGGATATATAGATCGCATCTGTAGCTTTCATCGTTTGACTGCTATAAGGGTTTTAATTTTAGCGGTTTTTAGCGATTTCCCGCTAAACTAGCTTTTTTCGAAAAAGTCGTAGAACAAACGTTTCTAGATTTTTGATCGGGAACAAGTCCTCATTCAAACTTTAAAGCTAAATCAACGATTTGATCCAAACAAACAAACAAACAAACAAACAAACAAACAGACAAACTGACTTTTCATCTCATTTTCAGAAAGCCCCTTAAAATTTCAAAATTAATTATTTTTTGAACCGGTTGTCCGATTTTGATGATCGAGGTGTCATTCGACGCGTATTTTTGATGAGAATTGTAAAAAATTCAACGAAAATTCAAAAAGGCTCCAACGGCCCCATTAGCTCCAATAATTTAAATTTTTCCCCTCCCACTTATACCTGTTTATCTCATGAACCAGGTGAGATTTCAAAAGTCTTAGTATGCACATTTGTAAGTTAAGTTGATACCTTTCGATCGGTTTATAACTCGATCTGATCGGACAGTCATAGCAAATCTTCCATTCTTCCTGTGTATATATGCTAGTCGCCTTCGCACCCTTCGTGCTGCTTTCGTCACTAGCGCGGACTGCCGTCCGCAGTGATTGTTGCGTACTTCATTTCGGCCAGAATAATAACATGAGTAATTAATTTAATGTGCCAGCGACAGGACAATGCAGCACAAAGGGGGCGGGGCAAAGGGAGGGGACTGTAAAGGGGGGTTGGGAAATTGTACAAATGAACTAATGTTTATTGCAATTGTCGCGTAAATAACAATGGCCAAAATGTATGGCAGGACAACAGCTGCAATGGCCAAAATCTGGCCCGATGCAAATGCAGATGGCAAATGGCCTAAAATTATTTTGACCGCGGCTCCAATTTGCAATTGGAATGCCTGGGTATTCATATATTTAATTCAGGCACCACTGTAACCACATTTGTTGTTGTTCCCATTGTTGTTATTGTTATTGTACCTGGAGTGCCTGCTGGTTGGCCATCAAATGGCCACCTCGAATTGTTTTGGCCATTAATTTGATTATTTTTATTTTATAGTCCGTTCGAACGCATGTCCTTTGAAATAAATTCGTCCTCAGTTTATGGCGCGTGAATAAATGGATGAGTGCAGCAAAACATTCATTTAACCATTTGATTGCTGCACCAAAATAATATTCTCCAACTCTCTACACACAAACAAACATATATATATATATATCTAGATATAGATACACTTGTAATCCAATCTCATTCTCCCTCAACTTTATAATCATTTATTTAATTTTTCGCATACCATTTGGTTGCTAAATAATTGTCGCCAATTTTGTTACCACGACTAGACAAAATGGCTGCGAATGAATTGAGTTAATTATACAAATGTTTCTAAATTCATTTCATCAGCGATTGCAAGTATTTATACATTTGTCTATCTTGTTCATTTATCTAGTTGTTTATTTGATATTACTCTTCAATTTCGAAATGTGCACTTCAATTAATTGCATTTAATTTGAATTCATTGCCCTATTCATTTTTATTTTATTTTCTGACTAGGATAAATAAAATAATACATTTTAAAATAATTTTAAAAAGATATCTTAAGTCTGTATTAGAAAAGGCGCCTCAAAGTATGCTTCAAAATCTGACTCTGTTGATCATATTAGAAGTTTGGAAGTTTTGTCTGAATGAACATTTTTTGAATACCTCTGAAAATTTTCTTCATTATTTCATATTTTTATGCCATTGATTTTTGTTTGAAATTATAAAAATATTCTTACATACTCTTTTCTTATTTTACAAAATTTTTAGTTAATTAGTTCTTAATTTTTAGTCGATGACAAAAAATAAATTATAAACTTATTTGTATTTTCAACTTCTTATATCCGAATCTTTAGCTAAAATCGGGTCATAAATTGCTTAAAGGGCATTATTGAGAATGGTTTAAAATCAGTCAAAAATTATTGTAATCTTGACAAAGTTAAAAAATATCAAATTTCTCAAATTCAAACAGATTACTTTATATTATTAAAATCAATTAAGAACCGGGCATAGTTTAGTTATCAATTAATGCTTGAAACTCTCCTCAATTTATTAAGTATGAGAGAACTGAAGACATTGTCAGTTTTATGCGACAAATAAGTTAAAGTAAGTGTCGTCCTTTTTGGCTTAATTTACCGACCAAATGTTGGGGCCAGCTGTGAATACACTCAAACATCTATGTGAGTGTGAATGTGAATGCGAATGGGTGTGTAAGTATTTGAGGGTCCGTCTGGAGTTTTGTTTATGTTAGTGTATAATGTCTTCTTGGCCCTTTTTTGGTGTAACAAATTGCGTCTGCAAATGTGACTCACTTGCCAGGACCAAAACCGATGGCAGGCGAGACACGTCAGGACATCAGGAGGGGGAGGGGGAGGGGGAAGAGGAGGCCATTCTCCAGTTTATGGCGCACTTGCCGCTGTCTCTCGCTTACCGCATCGTAATGTCACTTCAACAAATCACACCAACTTGCCCCATAAATTCTTCTGTTAATTCCAATTAGGCAGCATGGCGCTCAGCTGTCTCCCTCCTTGCCACACGCCGCACGTCTGCCAGTGTTGCAAAAGCAGCAAAAAAGTACAAGAATAAAAAGTACTTAAACGAATGCCAATAATTGATTTTCCATGAAGTAATCCGAATGTTGCGTTAGTTAAGCTTAAATTTATGAGCGCAAATTAAACTAATTCAGTGAGAATGAAATTCTAAATTGATGAGGATTTAAAGATATTCGAGTGAAAATATTTAGAAAAATTAAAAAAAAAATTGGTAAATTTAGATAAACTATTTGTAAAAAAATTTGCTGCATTTGCGATTTTATTTGTCAACTTTTAGTAAAGACATTGCTCAGATTTTAAAGAGAAGAAACTAAAAACTAAACGACTTATCAAATTTAAAAGAAAACTTGATAGTCTCAGAAGCCAATAAAATGATGTACAGGTGTCGGATAAAGTATTTTCACAAAATCTTTTCGCTAGTACTTTTTATGATCTTTTGATAATTGTTAAAAATGACTTTTTAAACCACTTTTTCCTCTTTATAGACCAAATTTTGTTTGAGATCATCCCATACAAAAAATTTTAAAAAATACTAGCAAAGAGAGATTTGAAAAAGAATTTTTGCAGTCACTATTAGAATTGTTTTTAAAAACTTTTTGCATCAAAACATTTTTTGTTTAAAACCGAGAAAAAAAGTCAAAGCAGTAGACTTTTACAAAAATTCCAAATTTTCAATGGGTACTTAATGAATTAAGGAAAGTTTTGTATCATTCCAACGGAATTTAAATGACCTTAACATTGATTTAAAACTTAACATAAAATTAAGTTCAAATTATGAGTAGATTTAACTTTAGATTAGTCAAAATACTTTATCCGACGACTGCAAGTATTTTAAAAATCTTTTTGAATTATTTTCTAATATTTCTCTAGTAAGTTTGGTGTTATTTAAATACCACAACTTATGCTGGAATTCAGAGAGAGAGAGAGAGAGAGAGAGAGAGAGAGAGAGAGAGGGAGAGAGAGGGAGAGAGTGCATTGAATAAAATGATTTGTGTGGAACATAAAGAAGCACGCATATAAAGTGGCAACAGCTATTTAAGCGCCTTTTTCAATGCAGCTGGTAGAGACTGCGGGTCAACAAGGTGACCGGATTGAGAAACTGGCAAAGGGAAGAAAATACTGAGAGAGAAAGAGAGAGAGAGGGAGTAAAGAAAAAGAGGGCGATATGGACGACGCATTTGCCACTTTAGGGCGACAATTTATGGTTGCTTTTTTCAGGTGCAGGTTCAGGTTGCATGCGCTTTTCCGGCCAAGCACTTAATTGATGTTGTGTCGCGTAAATTATAAACAAAACAAAAATTAAAGTGGACGCCATAGCTTGCTGTGTTCCAACTGCTGCTGTTCCTGCTCCTTGGGGTTTGGGTTTGGGCCTGAGGCTCGGAAATGCTGGCGGATACGGAAATGCTTTCATCGCAAGTGGTGTCGTCGCTCATAAAAAGCGCACAGTCACTGGGCCACCTAAGAGTCTTCCACACACACACATACACACACACATCCACATATACACACTCGGATATGGCTGTGGTCAAGCGGCTAAGCTGGCGCTGTGCTCTGAGTGAGGTCAAGCGTGAAAGTGCCGCTTCTTGCAGGCGGATGTACTTCTGACCTCTGCCACCCGCCACCCGCCTGCCTCCCCTCTTTTACCTCCCCCTCACACCACAACATTTTCCGCATAAATTTCACTGTTTGCATCGCAAAGTGTCCTCCAAATGGTCAGCGTGGATTCGCCTCGGGGATTGGAATCGGGAAGCGGGCTACGACCATGGCATGTCCTCTTGTCCTGTCCCATGGACCTGTCTCCTAATCCGGTTTCATAACACAACAAAACTCTAAAAAAGAAAAATAAACACTTTTCCTATTGACATTTTAATTATATATTTTATAACATTTATCAAGCGTGCAGACATTAAAATTAAGCGGATGTAACTTTGTTAAAACTCTTGGCTATCAAAAGAATTTCATAAAAAATAAATAAATTTCTATAAATTGAAAAATGTTTACTAACTTTTATTTGTTAGTTTAGTTTATCTTTAGTAACTATTTAAATCAAAAAGTTGAGTAAAAAGTTGAAAATTTTACAATATTTATTTATTTTGTTTATTTATTTATATTATTTATATTTGTTTTATTATTATATTATTATATTATATTTATGTTGCTTTAAATTGATCCTTAACTACATAAAATTTACAAATAGAATCAATAAAAAATTCATAAAAATGTAAATACTAACATTTTAAGTTCTGAACAAGAATAATTATTAAAGGAAGCATAAGCAAAACTATTTCCAAATATAATGCCATATGTTTCGGACTTTATTTAATCAATTGTAATGAAATTTCTTAGTATTCAAATCATGTTTAATTGTTAAGCTTTAACATGTTTAAATTATGTTTTATTGTTAAGTTTTTACAGATTTAGTATTGCATAAATTTAAGTTATATTTTTAAATTAAAAATCATAGTTTATTGTTAAGTTTTTACAGATTGAATTTTGCATAAATTTTAATGAAATTTCTTAGTGCTCAAATCATGTTTTATTGTTAAGTTTTTACAAATTCAGTAGTGCATCAATATCATCATCGGTAATAGTGTCTCTTTCGCAGATAAAATGATATTCGTCATTAGACGGAGCATCTCTAGTTTCGAAACTGGATTCTTCATTTTTAACCCTCAAGTAATAATCTTGTCCCTCTTCGTTGATTTTGTCAATCCAATAAGTTGATTGCTTTATGTGATCCCTGATAAAATGGAATGATTCGTTATCCAAAAGCAAATGTCCACCAATTTCCCGACATCGATTTCTGGCGTCGAACCAATTAACGCTACTTTCGTTGTCAAAATAAAAATAGCGATGTCCAATTTTCACAAAGGGATCCTTGCGAGGTGTTGCCAGCTGTTGTATTATTTTTTTTAAATATTCGGTCTGTAGGTCAATCTTTCTTTCGGCTTTTGTCAGCTTTTCTATTAGTTCTGAATCTGTGATATTATTTTTATTTTCAGCCTTGTCGATCTTTTTTTCGAGACTTGCCAGCTTTTTAAACAGTCTTTGTTCAAGGGATTGATCTTTCTCTTCGGCCTTTTGTTTTAAAGCCTTCAAATGATCTAAAAGAGGCAATACGACCTTGTAACAGTAACTGCCACAGTTGCATTCCAATTGTGATGGAAACTCGCCAGTCTGTAAATTAAAAGAATATTTAATTAAAATATTACTCTAAATTATTTGATTAATTGAGCTTACTTCACTTTTGTTCGCTTGCACCGCAAGAACTGAGACTAGAATTAAAAATAAAATTTGTTTCATTCCGTTTCAAGTATTGCTCAACTTTGCGGTTCGAAGATTACGCTTAAACTAAAAACTACAGACAAAATATAAACATTTCATAGCGAAAAGACGTACTCTACAACAAGTTTTTAATACAATCTACATTTTTTTTGGAAATTTGTATAATCTAAAATACTTCATATTTAAAGCAATTTTGTTGCTCGGTGTTATCAGTTGACAATATCATCTCAGATTCACGCTCATTCACTACTCAACAATCTGTACAGACTATAAATGCTCGAATTATCTCAGCAATGAACTCAAAAATATTAAAAAAATAGTCTATTTGCCATTTAAAGAACGTCTTTTTTTTTGTCTTATCTGTAAAGCTGCAGATTCGTATTTAAATTACTTGAAGTATTTTAAAAACTGTTTGACAGGGCATTTGATAGTCAATACTTTCTTCTGAAAATATTTGAATCAAACAAAACTTTCACTTTTAATATGTAAAATAAATAATTTATTTTTTGAATTATTATTTAATTTATTTTCAAACCGTATTTAATCAAAGTACGAACACACAAAAATAACCAACAGTTGACCAGTGCTGTAAAGTTCGTTTAGTTTGTCACTTGCAGTCAATTTGACTTGGCAACGTTTTGAAATCAAAGAACGTTTAACGAGAGGTGATTAAATTTAACAGGCGACGAGTTAAAACGGCAGAAAATCAGAAATTATATGCGATAGACGTAGGACAATTGCCAGTGTTGGGGAACATAAAACAAAGCCAAGTTTTGGGAGTAAGAGGAGGAGAAAGTGGATGTGATGGGTAATCCGCTGGACAGAGCAAGTGCTACTCAAATCTGTGCGTCTGCACGCATTACAAACGAATTACGAGACTCGCTGGGCAATTGCAGTTCATTGTTATTTAATATGTCGTCGTTGTCGTTGTCGTTGTCGTTGAGGTCGACAACGAGTTGGAAACGGCTGGAAATTATACTTTATGGGCAAAAGGAGAAGAGAACACAGAGTGAACAGTGAACAGTGAACAGAGCACACACACACACACAGGATGCAGACGGCATGACACTGATTGCGATATAAACGATTGTCAACGTAAACGTATCCAAGTGGATTATTGCCTCATGCCAATTATCATATCAACGATACACAGCCGAGTCGAGTGTCGAGAGAGTCCAGCAAGGACATGCACGGCAAATGGCCGCACACAGGACTCACAGGACGACAAGTGGCCAAAGTGGCAGCTGCTGCACTGCCAATTGCCACTGGTCAGCCCTCAGTCCTCAGTCTCCTTCTCCTCTTCCTTCTCAAGTCTCCTCTCCGCCCACGCACTTGACGAGGCGTTGATGCTGACGTTGTCGGCTGCCAGCGCATCCTTTTCGTCCTTGTCTGTTGGCCATGTCCATGTCTGTATCTATGTGTGTGTGCGTCAGGTGAGCCTGCTGCCCATGGACCAAATTGCATGTACAATTTTAAATGGATTTTGATTGTTTATGACAATTCGACGAGCTTCTGACTGGCCACCTCGCTGCTGGCCACTGATAATGCGCCATTTAAATAATAACACCAAAGCCAAAGCCTCGGCCTCGGCCTCTCTCCTCCCCCATCCACAACTGTCCATCCGTCCACCTTCGCCAACTGTCCATCTCTGGCAATTCCCAGTTCTCCAATTGCATCATTGCAATTTGTGATTTTAAGCCCACGACATTTGCATAATATACAGTGACACAATTTTGACATTTTTAAGCCATATTTATGGGTGTTTTTTAGTGCATTACAGACTACGTAAATATTAGAATTAGTAATGTTTCGTATTGTAAGTTAAAATGTGTTTCTAAGTAAGAGCTTCGAGTTCTTTATTTAATCTGTTTTTCTATTTAAATCATTTTCCGAATCATTTATAATTCGAAATCTTTTAGTTTTGAAACCAAAATCTTTATTCTTTTCTTGCAATCTTTTAAAATATGAGCGAGAACTTCAAACTTTTAAAAGTAGAGAACCTTTTGTTTAAATTTATTTTTCTCTTAAAACTTTCAAATTGAAAAAAAAAATTTATATTAGGATTATAGATGTTATATCAGATACTAATATTTAAAATGAAGAATATTCTTAAAGCTGGAAAATAAAAATGTATAGTATAAAAGTTTTTTTTGCATTTTTATATTAAAAAAATTGCACGCCAACTTATTTTATATTCTATATTTTTATTTGTCAGCTTTAAGAATATTTTTCCTTTTATATATTAGTATCTGATATAATATCTATTATCCCAATTTACAACTCAAATGACGCAAGATTTTACAAATATTATTGCTGTCGGATTCAGCAGCAGCCTAATCCGTTTCTATCGATATAACTATCGGGACAGTATGAACTAGATGAGCAGGCTTGTCGTGTACTGGTTCCAGTTGCATTGCATTGCATACACATACGCATACATATACACTAGCATTTTTTCCCGCGTTTTTTGCATTGGTACATATCTTCTCGTTGTTGATCTGGCGAAGCTAATTGTAAAAAGCCACAGCCGCATATTATTAACCAAATCTTGCCAAAATAAAAACGTTGTTGTCGAAACCCAAGTTGTACTGATTCTTGGTAAATAGTATCCGCGTACAATTGTCAAAAAACATTGGCAATTCAACATTTGGAGGCCCCGACGAGATTGGCTAAATAATTGTGCTAATTCAATTGTGCAGTGAAGTTCGGTGCTCGCTGAAAACAAAATCATACATACATAAGTGCGTGTGTGTGTTGCAAAGCAACAGTTTCATATTGTCATACTTTGTGTCTTATTGGGAAAGGCACCGCAAGTAGACTCTCGCTCGTTGTTGTTGTTGCCATTCTCAGCCTTCTTATATACATACGCTTGTACATAAGCGGCTGTGCGGTTACTGACTTTTGTTGTTGCTTGCATTTCTTTCGCCGTTGCATTGTTGCCAAGCGCCATCATGGCAAACACAAACGCTGATGATGCGCGAATTGCAGACAGGGTGACCTTTTTCAAACGCAAAGTGTCTGCATTGTTTGAGCGCGCTAAAAATCTCGAAAGTGATTTATCAACAAACAAGCTTAATGATCTAGACCCTGTCGAGCTAGAAGTGCATTTATTACGTATTGAGCAAACTAAATCTACCTTTAACGGCGCGCATAATTCGTTAGAAGAACTCGACTTCGACGAAATTGGCAGCAAGGTGCGCGATGACTTTGACGATTTAATGGCTAAGCTCGAGGCTCGTGTGCGCGTAATTATTCAAAAACATCAGTCAAATGCCCCGCCACATTCGACATTTGGGCGCTATGATGACACTCTTAATCAAACCGTGATAGTGGCTAATAGATCGCGTTTGCCCGAGCTCAAGCTGCCTACATTCTCCGATGGCTATACGGAATATGCCAATTTCTACGCAATGTTTGAGTCTGTCGTCGACAAGGATCCCGAATTGACCAACATTGAGAAGCTGCAGCATCTTCGCTCATGTCTGTCTGGCCCTGCGTTGGATGCGGTTAGATCGTTAGATTTTATCGGTGCCAATTATCGTGTGGCTCTCGATATTCTTAATAAACGCTTTAGTAACAAACGTATTGTTTTCCAGGCACACATAAAGGAGATTCTTGGGCTCAAGAGGGTAGACAACGAGTCTGCGGCACAACTTCGGCAATTCTCTGACAAGGTCAACTCGCATATGCGTGCGTTAAAGACATTGGGCAATTCGGATCAGATTTCAGGATGTTTTATTGTGCAAACACTCCTTCAGAAATTGGACGTGAAAACCCAAAAGAAGTGGGATGACGCCTGCTCCTCGGACAAGGTGCCGACAGCTGATGAGTTCTTTGAGTTTTTGGAAAGGCGATGCCAGAAGCTGGACAGCGTACAGTATTCGACGTCAGCAAATTCTCATATGGGCAAATCTAACCAAAATGCTAACCCAAGAAAGGCGTTTGTGGCCGAGACTAGCCAAGGTGGATGTGGTTTCTGTGATGAGCGCGGCCACGGAATCTATTCATGCAGTAGATTTGCAAATTTGTCTCCATCTCTGCGCCATAAGGAGGTGAAAAAACTGGCTTTATGTTTCAACTGCCTTAAGAAAGGGCATCAAACTCGTTCATGTAGCAGCAGTCATTGTCGCACCTGTGGAGGAAAGCATCACAGCCTGTTGCATTTTGCTACCTCTTCTGATTCTCAGGCATTAGGACCAGCAAGCGCATCGTCTGCCGCCAGTATTCCCTCGTCGACTACAGCTCACTCTGCTACCTCTCTTGCTGCCCAAGGTCTTCAGTCTGGTGTCGTGCTTTTGGCCACCGCGGTGGTCATGGTGAGAAATAGCGCTGGCTCTTTGGTTCCGTGCAGAGCGTTACTGGACTCTGGTTCCCAGCTGCACATGGTAACTTCTCGTTTCGCACAGAGGCTGCATTTAAAGAAAACCAGATCTTCGGCCGTCGTCACGGGTCTCGGAGACACGAACGTTTGCACTGACGGATCAGCTGTAAAAATTCAGATGAAGTCGTCAACGTCAGAGTATTCAGCCACATTTGACGCCCTTGTGGCCCCAACTATTACCGACAGTCAGCCTAGCTTCGCAATCGACACGTCGGATTGGAAGATTCCCTCCAACATTACACTGGCTGATCCAGCGTTCAACAAGCCACAGCGAGTGGATCTTTTAATTGGAGCGAGCCTTTTCTATGAGCTGCTATCTGTTGGGCAAATCATGCTGTTGCCAGGATTGCCGCTGCTTCAAAAGACGCGACTTGGCTGGGTCGTGACTGGAGGTTTTGAGAAGCATCGTAGCACTTCGTTGTTGTCTACTGGCAGCGCTCTTATCAGCGAGGCTGCTCAGCTGGACTTCAGGTTGGATGACTTGGTTCGACGTTTTTGGGAAATTGAGAGTTTGGAAGAGCCCATGGTAAAGGCCAGCAAGGAAGAATTGGAATGCGAGCAGCACTTTGTAAAAAACTTTTCTCGTTTGCCGTCTGGCGAATATATGGTTCGGTTGCCTTTGAAGCACAGTGCAGAGCTTCTAGGCGACTCCTATGACCAGGCATATCGTCGTTTCCTCAGCATTGAACGTAAATTGGGTCGTCATGCGCATCTAAAGGAGCAGTATTCAGCATTCATCAAAGAGTTTCTGGATCTGAACCACATGTCGCAAGTTGCTCCTGAGTCCATAGATTGCTGCAAGTATTTTCTTCCTCACCATTGCGTCTTGAAGGAGGACAGCACCACAACAAAGTTGCGTGTGGTGTTTGATGGCTCTGCGTCGACCGATTCAGGATACTCTCTTAACGACGTGTTGATGGCCGGCCCAATCATACAGCCAAAGCTGCTTCATATTTTGGTTCGCTTTCGCACATATCCTGTAGCGCTAACAGCTGACATTTGTAAGATGTACCGCTGTGTTCGAGTTGCCATGCCTGATAGCTTTTATCAATGCATCCTGTGGAGAGATTCGCCTGAGGAGGGCATAAAGGTATTCAAATTGGATACGGTGACATATGGAACCAAATCTGCATCATTTCAATCAGTACGCGCAATGCACCAGTTGGCCATTGATGAGCGTGATGTTTATCCAGTTGGTTCAAAGGCCCTACAACAGGAGTTCTACGTTGACGATTTTATCTCCGGAGCGAACTCAGTGGCAGAAGCCAGGCAAAAGATGGATCAGACGTGCGCTATATTGGCCCGTGGCCAGTTCAAGCTTCGCAAATGGTGTTCGAGTCACGAGAAGGTCCTTGATGGAGTAGCTGCTGAAAACAGAGAACAGTTTTTGAAGTTCGATGATGGAAGCGATGTCACCAAAGCCCTTGGCCTTGTATGGGACCCAGCAGTTGATACGCTTTTATTTTCTTTTTCTGCATTAGACTCTAGAGTGAAGCCGTCGAGACGCTCAGTTCTGTCTATTGTTGCCCGATTTTATGACCCGCTTGGATTATTAGGCCCAGTCATAACTAAAGCAAAGATTTTTCTTCAGCAGCTCTGCAAGGATCAACTGACTTGGGATGAAAGTTTGCCTCTAGCACGTGACACGGCATGGAAGGAGTTATGCAGTAGTTTCCAGAGCATTCCACACGTCTCGTTTCCCAGAGTAGTGCTCATCGCAGATGCTGAGGTGGAGATTCATGGATTTTGCGATGCCAGTTTGGAGGCTTATGGAGCTTGCGTCTACGTGGTCACCAGAGGTCAGACTGTCACAAGTAGACTCCTGTGCTCCAAGTCGCGAGTTGCGCCTTTGAAGACGTTGTCCGTTCCGAAGTTGGAACTTTGTGGAGCGAAGCTATTGGCAAGCCTGATGTATGAGATCAAGCGTACCGGAATCTTCTGCAGCCAGTTTTATTGCTGGTGCGATTCGTCAGTGGTTCTATCCTGGATTCGAGATGAGCCCTTCAAATTTAATGTTTTCGTTGCGAACAGAGTGTCTGCAATACAGGAGTTGACCCTCGGCATGCAATGGCATCATGTCCCAACCGATAGGAATCCAGCTGACATCCTCTCTAGGGGCGCATTTCCAGAAGTGTTGGCACAATCCGATCTCTGGTTCCATGGCCCGCCATATCTTGTGGATGATCGTCCAAGCTGGCCTGCGCCCTGCATTCCCGAAAAGCCTACAATTGAATTGAGGAAGAGCGCACTCATCGTGACATCTCCACATGCAGACCTCACTCTTGGATGTAAGCACACAAATTCATTTGGATCCATGCAGCGCACATTTGGCTATGTCTACAAATTCATCAAGCGAATAAGGAATCCTGTATTAACTGTCTTAGATATTCATCATGGCACTCGCATTCTTCTGCGTCTTGTGCAAATGACGAACCTTTGGGACGACATGAAAGAGATCCGGTCTCACGGGAATGTGAGAAAGTCAAGCTCCATCGCTGCTTTGGCTCCCTTCTTGGATGAGTGTGGACTGCTTCGTGTTGGTGGCCGGCTTTGCAATTCGTCTTTGGATTATGATGGCCAGCATCCCATTATTCTGCCTCAGCGTCATGCAATCACACAAGCACTCATCGTACAGTTTCATCAAAGGAATCTTCACACCGGACCCCGTGCACTTCTGGCCAAGATTCGACTTCAGTATTGGCCAATTGGCGGACTAAGAACGGTAACCAAGGCGATAAGAGGATGTGTGACGTGCTTCCGAGCGAGGCCAAGCTTTGTGGAACCAATGATGGCAAGTCTTCCAAAGGAGCGTCTGGAAGCGGTTCGAGCGTTTACGGTCACTGGAGTCGACTATTGTGGGCCATTTTTCTATAAGTCGGAGGTTCGAACGCGAGCGCCCCTGAAATGCTATGTCAGCGTATTTATCTGCTTCACAAGCAAGGCAGTGCACCTGGAGCTGGTTAAGGATCTATCGACGGCGGCGTTTCTGAGCGCGTTAAAACGTTTCATTGCTACTCGCGGGAAGCCAAGTCAGATGTGGTCCGACAATGCAACGAATTTTGTTGGGGCCAAGAACGAGTTGCTGGAGCTTAAAACGTTGATGCTAAGCGACTCCCACCTGAAAGCAGTGCAGCAGTTTTGCCTCGCCGATGACATCGATTGGAAGTTCATTCCTCCTCGCTCTCCGCACTTTGGTGGATTATGGGAGGCGGCTGTGAAGCTGGCCAAGCACCATTTTTATCGCTCTGTTTGCCGCTCGGTGTTGCACTTTGATGAACTGCGCACCCTCGTCTGCCAAATCTGTGCAGTTGTTAATTCTCGCCCATTACTTGCAATTTCAGAGAACCCAGCAGATCTAGACGTCCTGACTCCTGCGCATTTGCTGTTCGGTGGTCCCCCAAGTTGTATCATCGAGCCTGATCTGACCAAGCTGAACTACAATCGACTAGATGGATGGCAGCGTGTGTCGCAGTTGCAACAGATGTTCTGGGCACGGTGGCGTGAAGAATACTTGACTCTTCTGCAGCAGCGAACTAAGTGGCGCTCTCCAACGCAATCGTTGTGCGTTAATGACATGGTACTCGTGAAGGACGAACACCTGCCACCCATGCGCTGGCCGCTTGGCAGGGTATTGCATCTGGTCCCTGGCAAGGATGGAGTCGCCCGTGTAGCTGATCTGAATACAGCATCTGGTGTCATCAGAAGAGCAGTGAACAAGCTGTGCTTGTTGCCTCTAAAGGACTCTGTTGAAAGACAGGCTTCCAACGGGGGGAGTATGTCGGATTCAGCAGCAGCCTAATCCGTTTCTATCGATATAACTATCGGGACAGTATGAACTAGATGAGCAGGCTTGTCGTGTACTGGTTCCAGTTGCATTGCATTGCATACACATACGCATACATATACACTAGCATTTTTTCCCGCGTTTTTGCATTGTACATATCTTCTCGTTGTTGATCTGGCGAAGCTAATTGTAAAAAGCCACAGCCGCATATTATTAACCAAATCTTGCCAAAATAAAAACGTTGTTGTCGAAACCCAAGTTGTACTGATTCTTGGTAAATAGTATCCGCGTACAATTGTCAAAAAACATTGGCAATTC
>JBAMBJ010002695.1:0-22098 GCA_037043495.1 Drosophila recens | reverse complement strand
TGCATTTTTTAATATAATGAAAAATGTTTTTGCTGAGATACCACATTTTTCAGCAACTTTAATTTATTTGGTCTACTTTCAAATTCCTGAACTACTAATAAGTTTGAATATTATACAAAGAAATACATTACGAACATCTTTTCCTATAGCAATTTCACAAGCTTAAGTAATTTTTGATGCAATATTCTATCATATTTCATTACCATATGCTAATGTAAATCAATATAACATATTCAAACCATCCGGTCACAAAAGTATAAAATAGAAACTAAAAAAAATTCAAACTTTGTTGGAGATTTTCTCGAAAAGTTCGACTTACAGAAGTACGGGCCAATATTTTTGTTCGAGTTAGGGAGAAATTCGAGTTAGGCAAGTTCGAGTTAGGGAGACAGAATTGTATGAAATTTGCTCAGTAAACGCTATTGCCACTCGATTTGGTTGAGTTAGAGAAAATTCGAGTTAGGGAAGTTCGAGTTAGAGAAGTTCGACTGTATTTAAAAAAAAAAGATTTAATTTATCTCTATTTATTTATTATTAAATAAATTCAATTTTACTTCGGTTGAACTATTTTCAAACAGCCAAATACATTTAATTAAATTGTGCGAATGCTTTTTAAAGTCAATAATTACATATTTGCATAAGTAATAATGGGATGAAAACCTTTATATATCTAAGCGGCTTTATAAATTGTTTCTATTTAAAACAAAGTGCATTTCATGTTGCTTTTTACCTGTTTTCCTTTTTAGGGGATTTTTTGTACAAAACAAAATATCCAGCAAATTTAAAAAAAGGGGCTCAATGCAAATGTAAATTTAGTTAATAACCGCCTTTATGCCTTTCCTATTTTATTTTTGTTACATTTGAATTACAAAAGAAAATATGTTAACACTCGAATGCTGTGTTGCAGGTTGTCAAAATCAAGCAAACTCTGACCGACGTTATCGACAATGCTCTGAATGATGCGTCGGTTACATACGATGCGTTTCTGGTTCTGGTGCCGTGTGCCACACGAGGCAACCCCAACAACAACTCGGATGAACTGTACCGACGACTTAACGAGTATCGCCAAACTCGAAATCCGAATGCCAAGTGAGTGTCGATTTTAGAGTTCGTAATTCGATTCGATTATCATGTGTTGTTCTTGCAGATTTATCATAATGAGTTTGCGCGAAAGTCATGGATCCATGACCTACTCAAAGGAGCGTAGGGAGAATGTTCTGGAACTGTGCGGCATTTCCGAGCAGATGCCAAGGCTAATACATGCCTTTGTCAATGGCAAATTCGTTTAAGCAATCGACAGCAATCGAGGAACTTTATCATTCAAGTGAAGAAGCCAAAGGAATCATAAGCTGAGTTGCATTAACAGTTCCAGATCTGGTCTGTTTGTTGTGGTTGGATTCCTCCTGTCACCGAGCTTCTAGCGACAACGATATAGCGCTCTCTCTTTCTCTATCAAGTTATCCAATGCCTCACTAACTCTCTCGCTTTCTCGCTCACACACAAACACACACACACACACACATTTAATGATGCTCGTGCGCCCTTTTGCACACATTAAGCACAATTAATGCTCTTTAATTACATATATACATATTTCTATACATAAGCTTATTATATAATGAGACACACACACACGCACATTCACAAACATACACACTCATATAACATCAACCAATTATATTTTCAAATATTTATCTCAATTCATTCAACATGAAAACAATAATTTCACAACGATCTGTACTCTAGTTGTACGCATTTTAATTGAATTGAATTGGAATTAGTCGTAGTTAAAGAATTTATTTGCAATTTCATTTTCAAAACGAAAACGCAAACGAAAACGAAAAAAAAACCTAAGAGAAAATCGAATGAACTGAATCTAAATTAAATTTGGATTAAAAACAATACAAAGTGAATCTGAGCAAAGCGAATATTAAAAAAAAAAACACAACATAAACAAATTGCCTTACAAACAAAATGTTAGTCAATCCTTAATTTTAACTTAAACAAAAACTTAAAACAATATAAGAGAAAAGTAACACAAGGAATTTCGTCGACAAAAAAGTACTGAGAGTAAACTAAACAGAAGCAAAACAACGCATTTAGATAAAAAATAAAAATAAAAAAGATATTCAAACGAAACTACTTATATGACGAAGAAGTAAAAAAATACACAAATAGTCCAAACTAACAATAAGTTAACACACGAATGAACAAACAAACTAAACAACATCAGAAATTATTATTATTAACATTAGGTTTTGTGTTAAAACATATTCAAGTGAAAACTGCCCAAAATACTGTGACATTTTGTGTAAAAACTTAACAAGATAATTAAAAACTAAAACTAGACAGAAGAAAAATTAGAAAATTGCGTACAATACACAAATTTATACAGCTAAGTACTCCTCCAATATGTGCCATACACACACACACACACACACACACACACACACACACACACACACACACACACACACACACACACACACACACACACACACACACACACACACACACACACACACACACACACACACACACTGAACTGACACACGCACACACACAGACGTATACTAATAAGATTATAAAGCGCCTGAACAAAAACCGAACAATAATTACAGCAAAAACATTAAAACAAATTCGACTACAGTAATAAAGTAACATTCTATTAAGTACGTTTAAATTTATATACAACAAAAAGAAAATCAGCCAACAATTTGGAAACTGGACGAAACTTTTCAAGCAAAAAAAGCAAAAGCAAAAAAAAATACAAATAATAAAACTAAAAAATATTTCTAGGGGCAGTTTATGAAAAAGTGTCCCACACGAGTCTGTGAAGTAAACCGTTGTGATCGCTTTGAAATCTTTATTTTAAATGAAAAACAAAAAAAAAACAAACAGAAAACCAGAAAATACATAAATTAGAGCAAACTCAAGAGCAACTTAAAAAGATTCAATTAATTATAAGTTGGACTAAAATGCGAATAATTTCGAAAAATATGTGAAATAATTGTAAACAAAAAAGCGTAACCAAAAAGTACCTAGACTCAGAATGCAAAATTTGAATACAAAACACAAAGACCTAAAATACATACAATAAATACATACATACATATATCTCAATTTCTCTCTCTTTCATAAACTGGCACAACAGTTCAACACACTCACACACATACCAACACACACTCACACACACACGTATGTATTCATATAGTATTATTAACTACATATAATGTATTCCGTATTGTAAATACTCTTACGTAGCTGAAATACATTAAAAGCCTACAATTATTTCATTCGTTATTTAACTTAAACGCACGAATTCATCAACTGAAAAAAATACTGTAAGAAATACGAAAAATACGAAAACAGGCTCAAAGAATGTTTTGAAATCTAAAGAGAAAAAAACCGATACAAAATCCGCAGTAGCAGCAACACCAAGCAAAAAAACTTTATGTGATATCTATTTGAAAAATAAGTGAAATAACACAAAAACAAAAAACGAAACGAAACGAAAGAAAATAAAAACGGACTAACCACAAACAAACTGAACTAATTCATGATATAGGAAAATTTTTAAAATGAAAATTGCAGGCATAATCCCATATACGAACTAAAAAACAAATAAAAAAAGCAATTGCACCTAACAAGTGATTTATTTACAATTTTTGTTTGATTCCATATCTCACTCTATTTGTTATAATATAGTTATAAAAAATATAATTCTTAATTTATCTATATATATATATAACTACAAGTACTTAGCATATATATAAATAAGCTGCCTAAATGTTATCAAACGTTTTTGTTTAGAAAATAATGATAATTAAATTAATTAATGCCAAAACATTGAAGCATTGAAGCAATATCTATATGCATATTCATATTCATATTCAGTATTCAGCATTCATCAGTTGGAAAAAGGAATTTGAAAAAGTATCTTTTAATCCGTTTCTCTTTTTATAGGCTTATTTTTTATTTTCTTTTTAAATTATATACATATCTGTATATGCAGATATACATAAGTATTTATATGTATATGTATACACCACACTTCTTATACATGACATAAAGATGAATAAAACTAAAATGAACTTCAAATGCAATCGTGTTCGTGTTCGTGAAATCTCCTATCAGGTAGAAGTTACTTGTTCTGGGTGACAATGCCAGCGGGTCCGCAGATATACAACTGTTGATTATCCCGCTCCCGGATGGGATCGAAGCCAAGTTCGTCGGTGGGAATGCCATACTGTTTGAGTTTGCCCTCATAGGTCTCGAGGAGATCATCGTGAGTCTTCCAGGCCTTGGCCAGTTCATAGCGCAAATCGATAATGGTTTGATTCTTGGTGTCCACAACATCGCTGACTGTTTTCTCCACATTCTCCAGTTTGCTGGCGAACTCGGGGGCACAGGTGGCCATCGTTTTGCGCAGGACAATGTTGCGCTTCTCGTCCTCGCGCATAAGTGCCGCAATTTTCCGCTCGAGAAGAACGTTCTTGAGTCCCGTCTTCTGCTGCAGCTCAACGATGACTTCGTTGAACCGAGCCTTGAGCGTGGCCCGCTCCCCAACGAGGGCATCGTTGCGCAGCAAAAGTGTCTCCGACTCCCACATCAGACTCTTCACCTTCTTCTCCAGCACGGTGTTGCTCTTCTTCAGCCGGCTCAGCTGCAGCTTGTCGCGATCGTAGAACTCCAACTTGCGCTGCAGCTCCTTCATTTGGGTCTTGGCCTGCTCCAGCGGCTCCTTGAGGCGACGCGTCTCGGCACTCGCCTCGGCGGCGATGCGATCACTGCGATCCGCCTGACGACGCAGCTGCTCAATTTGCTCCTTCATGCTGCCAATTAAGGCCAAGTTATTCAATGTGATGTCGTTGTAATAGTTCTTCATGTCGTTGAACGCCAGGTCATGATGATCCTGCAGATCCTTGATCTGCTGATTCTTCCGCTCCTCCACCTCGAACATTTGGGAGTTAAAGAACAGCTCCAGCTTCGTGCGTTGCTCCTTCATCTTCTCCTCGTGCAGGCGATCGTTGTCCTTGCGCTCGCTCTCAAACAATAGACGCTGTTCCCTAAAAATTGGGTTTAATTTCAATTGGAATTGAGATTAGTGATGCACATACATAAATCCGAATCATGGATCGAGTTGTAAATAGAAATTTTAAAATCGTCAAAACAAAAATCGAGTTGTTGATATTGTAGGTATGCATGAATTCACTCAAAATTTGAGTTCAAATGAATTAATTCGAACGATGTCGAATTGAGTGAGTGCGAGGCACATTTGGAATTGAATTCGTTTGAATGTGAATGACATTGAGTTCTGAAAAGACAGCTCCTTATCGAAATGAGTGCGAATGAAGGAATGTGCTATGTGAAAATAATGAATTTGAAATGGCCAAATTCAATCGAATGATTCGCAATTTTATTTTTCAAATGGCTGTTGTTTTGACTTTGCTTCAATTTGCCTCCGGGCGGTCGCAAAGGAATAATGACTTTGTTGACTTTGAAAAATATTTTTCCCTCATTGCACAAAACAAGCTGCATATGAACATTTTGTGTTAATAATGGAGAAGCGTTGTTTTATTGCCACCAACACAGACAATGCCAATAAAATTCTGTTCTCAGCTTTAAACGTATATTTAAGACTCGTATTAATAATAAAAATTAGATTTTAATTTTATAAATTGTATTTATATTAAGCTGTATATTGATCTTCATTGTTTCATATATTTATTACACACATGAAAACAAAAACAGAAAAAAAGCATGCAAAAAAAGAAAATATGAAAATTGAATCGAAATTCGAATTAAACGCGAATTAACTCAAAAGAAAGTAGCTTTCTCACTCATTCACTTCGCTTCACTCCGCATGAACGTTGTCAACTGAGTTTGACACGAAAGCACAAACTCATTTAAAATCGTTCGACTTCGCATTCGACTTCTTTCAATTCCTTTCAAACATAAATGTTTCGAACTTCGTTTTAGCTCATTCATGCTGACCTCTAGATGATATAACATATATCCAGTAAAATTACTTAAGGCCCTATTCTCCTTCAGCTTGCTGTTTTTGGACCTTATTTGAAAAATTCTCATTTGAAAACGCAAAAAGATATTTGAATTTTGTTTTTTTTTATTGAATTAGTAATGAATGAAAGAAAATAAAAATTTTTTTTTGCCTCGATACGAGGGCTGTTCAAAAATTAATGAGACTTCAAAGTTGGTGGTGCAAAAAAAAGGTGTCGTCACGGCGGCCACGATTCCGGGTCTCCGGAGCGTCGGAAATGAAAAAAATAAACGGGGTTATGATCAGCATAGATGTAATTCTGGCCCGAAGTAAAATAAAAATTTTGCGATTTTTTTTGACAAAATGGCGGTCACTTGAATTGACAAATCGAATTTTTACCCATTTTTTTGTAGTTTAGTGTAAAAAAAAAATAGTACAAAAAATCGCAAAATTTTTATTTTGCTTCGGGCCAGAATGGTGACAATTTTACGTCGATTAAACTTTGTTTCATCCAAATCGGTTCAGTAGAACTGGCGGAATCGTGGCCGCCAGCTCGAAAAACGTGGTTTCGAGATAAACGCGTTTAAAGTTTTGACTTCACATGCATTAACATTAACATTGCTGGATAAAATGGCCATATCTCCTTAAGTATTTCGAATTTCTAAAAATCCTTTTAGGGGCATATTCACAACTACCCAAGCTATAAATAAATGCAAAAAAAAAAGTCGAAAAAAATTTTTTGCTGAAAGAGAATAGGGCCTTGAAAATTTAATTTATGTTGGATTTTTAGATTGTGATTCAAATCCAGTTTAAATCGAAATGTTCAAATCGTTAGCAAAAATCGAGTTGTTGATATGGCGTCAAAATAAAGTATCGACATAGAGCACTTGAAGTTCATGTATTTCGATGTATTTTAACATTTATTGCATTTTTGCAATCACTCTTAGAATTGTTCCAAGAATTTTTTTGCATTAAAATATTTTTTGGAAAAAATCGAGGAAAAAGTTTTGAAAAGTGACTTTTACATAAATTCGAAATTTTCGAAGGGTACTTAATGGGTTAAGGAAATGTTTGCAACATTTAAACGGAATTTGAACGACCTTTCCAAATATATTTTTTTACTATGATGATTTAACTTACAATAGCTGTTTAAGTTAAAAAGAAGTGTGTACGCATAGTTTTTCTGGCGAGTGAATGTATTTTCAGATCACTAATGGGGATTGAGTTACTTACAGCAGCTGTTGGTTGAAGTGCGCCTCCAGCTGGCGATGTTGCATGTCGCTCATCTCGATCCGTTCGCGGACAATGCGACGCAGCTGCCGCTTATCGGATTGCAGCTCCAGCTCCTGCAGCACGTGGTGCTCTTGGGCGACCTTCAGCTGGGTCATCGCCTCGGCCCGCACCTCGCCCAGTTTGCTGTGATTCTCGAACTGCAGATGCTTCATCTGCTGCATGATGTGCTTCGTATCAATGTCAGCCAGATCCTGTGTGGCCTCGATCTCCTTGTCCTTCTGCTGCAACTCATATTTGGATTCCTCTGTGATATAGTGTACAACATTAATTAGCAAATCATTTCATTTCTTTTGTTAATTCTTATAAAAAAAACTATGTTTATTATTAGTTAAACATATCGAATACACTTTTCGACTTAATGTATCACATACGATTGATAATACATTAAATATAGAAATATAAAGCGTTGATCAGAGTGAAATCTAAATTATATTATAATAATAACAAATTATTTAAGATTTTGAGTATTCAAAAAAGGCAAGGGGGACTCTTTGCCTTCAAATATTTGAACTATTGAACAAAAAATAAAATTTGAAAGTAGAATAATTTAAGAGGCCAAATCATGTTAAAATGATATTTCGCTTGGAAATCGGATAAGTTTTTCTATTTGGATTAACATCATTCGTTTCCACTTCGGAGCTGAAGATTATTGATGATGTCATAAATGTTTTAAATATTTATTTAATTGCTTATATTTAAATGCTTTACGAATTTTCATTAGTTAAATATTAAATCGTTATTTCTATAATTTGTTCAAAAGACTGCAGCATATGCTTTTTAGTTAATTTAATTATATTCTATCTGTAGTTTATATAAATTTTGAAATACAATTTCTCAATATTTTCCCTTTTTTTTTTTGAGGTGGTTAGACTTACCGAGCTGCTGTCGCGTAATTTCCCAGAAGGTGCGAATCTTGTCGCGCTCCAGCTGAAAGTAGTTCCGCTCCTCCCGCTCCCGATCCATTTCAGCCTTGAGGCGCAATGCGAACGCCTCCAACTGATCGCGTGTCATTGAGGATGTGTCGACGCCATCGATGAGAACTGAGTGCAAAATAAAGTAAGCAGTTGCCTTTAAGTTACCCAAACACTATTATGAAAATTTAATAAGAAATGCCTTCGGTTTTATGGCAGTGTATGTGTGTGTGTTTGTATTTTAGGACTGCACTCGTGTCCGCATATGTGCAGCCCTTGCTGTAATTGGTTTGTGTAATTGGCATCGTTGGCCGGCTGCTACCGTGCCTTGCCGCCCCTCTGCCCCTCAGCTCCTCCTGCGCTATCTACTGCTTCTCTAGCTGCTTGCCACTTGCCCCTTACCCTACTTAGAGGCACTACTATGCAGGCAGCCTCTTTGCTTCTCTTCGGCCATAGGAAACAATTATGTGCGTTAGAGGCCGAGCTGGTTTGTTCACTCGTGGAAATTAAGTGGACATTTTTTCCCTGTATTGTTGTTGTCCAGCCTGCAGTGTGTAGCATGACCCACAACACATGCCCCATGCCCCATGCTGCATGCCCCATGCTGCATGCCCCATGTCCCATGCAGTATGCCGCATGCCTCAATGCCGTGCGACTGCTAGTTGCACAATTAAATTGTATTGAGAGCATGTGGCCCAACATCATGGGATTCCACTTGTCACATTCTCTCTCCAATCCCACACTCTCACTCTCCCTTCTCTCTTTCACTATTTTTGCTGCTGCTGACCAAGCCTCAGATTATCATTATTTGACAAATTGTTTTCCCAACCAACTGACAGACCTATCTATTGGGCATTACGTGAAGTTTCCTCTCTTTTCTATATTCTCTCACTTCTTAATTACCACTCACATTAATTACGTATACGTAGACGTTATGTTTTAAGGACGTCTTTTAAGTACTTACTAAATAAATCACAATATCAGAGGAGCCTAAACTCGATATTTGGGGGGCTATATTTCAAGTCAAATTTTCAGACTTTCAAGATAGATCATACTTTTTGGAGCTTATTCGAACAGTGTTATGATAAAGTATTCTTATCTTAAATAGCATTTTTTTCTATTAATTTTAAAAGGTTTTTTTCTTATCTGATATACAACTCTCAAAGATTAGACAGACTAATGAAAATATATACCCTTGAATAAACAAAAAAAAAGATATAAAGTGATACAACTGTCTTTGACTATCGTTTCCCAAACACAACACATGTTTATTTGAATAAGGCTTTAATTAATTTTGGCGCTGTTGGATAAATGTTTTTAATGTGGTTGTACGATTCGTTATGTACCCTCACATTTGTTTGAAGAAATTAAAAATATTAAATTGCAACTCACCTGGCAGCTTTTTGCCCTTCTTCCCCTTTTTACCCTTTGGCGGCTGTAAAAGTAGAAAATAGTTTGAAATATAATATTAGATTAATAAATTAAAATAAATATGTATATAATTTAATAGGATATTTAGCAGTCGCACTTAGTCAATTTCAAAATATAATAGGGCGACTCTCTATTAATTTAATTTAAATGTTTTCGAGGTAGAATTGTAAATTATCAGAATAAGTAAGAAATTAAAATGTTTTTCCAGAGTATTAAGCAGTCGCGCTGATAATTTGATTGAAATGCTTCAAGTCGAAAATTTACATTCAGCTAACCTCTGACTGGATACATTAAATATATGTATATAGACGTACAGTTAGTCCAAAAAAAAAAACCAGTTAAAAAATGTAGTAGAATTTATACGTTGCAATTTATTCTTCGACGATTAAAGAAGCGATATTCTGACGCCAACTAGACTTACTGAGTGCCCTCCGCTGATTTAATTAATAAGATTAATTTCACATTCACTTTTTTCTTTTCAGTATACATATAACTCAAAGCTTATTTTAATTTAAGTATCAGTTCATTTGGCTAAATAATATTGATTTATTATTTAATTGTTTAACAAAACAATAACTTGAATAACTGACATATTTTTGAAGATACTTGTATGCTCAGGGCATAATTCAAAATTAGAGTTGAGGCAGTTTTCTAAGGGCGCAAAGAGGCAAAAAAATGACACTTTGCATGGCGAGAAGAGAATTAGCGACAGAATCAGAATCGGTAACGGAGTCGGAGTCGAAGTCGGAATCCGTTGTTGTGTCTGGGCCAAGAGACACAGAGAGAAATAGATCCAGAGTTGGAGACGCTGTTGGCTGTGCCACTGAGTGTGCCACTGACTGTGGCAGTGGCAACAACGACGCCGTTGCCGTTGTATTAAATAATGTGATGGCGCGGCTTTCAAAACAATTTCACAACAGCTGTTGGCTTATTGCATATTTTATGACTGCAAATTATTCAAAAATTTTCGAAGCCGCTCGCGTTGCGACCGCGTTGCGTTCACCTCCCTCCGCCCAGTTGCCCGTCCCCCATCGCTTCAGCAACGAATGTGTCTCGGCAAAAGGCGTAAAATTTTCATAAATAATAATAGTATATGTATTTATATACATATATATACATAAAAATGTGTAGGGAGAGGTATGCGTATGCCGGCATTTACAAATTGTCGAAAACGGACAACAGCAACACGGGGTGCTCTTGTTGTTGTTGTTGTCGTTGTTGCTGTTGAGATTTTACGCGCTGCACAATTCTTTTGCAATTTAACAAGAGTAGGCAACAACGACAGGGCGGGGCAGCACTGTGAGGCAAGCATACACAGAAAAAAATGAATTCTACAATTCAAGGGTATTCAGGAAATTTTTATTATTAAATTAACACAATATGCGAATAAAATGGCAAACATTGAGTATAACTAACAATAGTGAACAAAGCCAAAAACATTTGATTTCACAGACAAAATTCTTATGAAGCCCCGATAGTCAAATTATTTGCGTAGAAGAAATTAAAAATCGTACTTGAATCAAGTGTTTTGTAATTGGCTTTTTTATATTAATTGAGTTATTTGTTAATTTAATTATTGTTTTATTTACTTAATAATTAAAAAATTTATTTATTTTTTATTAGGTTTATTAGGTTATTTTTTTGTTCTATTTTTTGTTTTGTTTATTTATTTACTTATTAAATAATTTATTTATTAATTTTGTTTATTTTTTTTGTTTTTTTTTTTAATTTATTAACTTTTTTATTCATTACTATATATTTTATTAATATATATAAGAAGCAAATACAATGCAGCCTCAAAATAAATTACAAATGCAAATCAAATTATCGGATAAAAATTTAAAATAAATTCAACGGAATTCCGGATTTTGTTCTGTGCACGCATATTATGTACATAAGCATATACCTATAAATGTAAAAATATATACATAAACTATATGTATGTACGTGCAGCATGCTGTTGTTGCTGTTGTTGTTGTTGGTGCACAACAGCCTGGCTTGGCATGAAAAATTGAATATGCCAATGCAGCGCCAGAGAGTTGCAAGAGGGCAAGTGGCAAGTGGCAAGGGACTGACCTCCAGTTAGCTGCCACACAGCCATGCATACACACACACATACACACACACACTCTTATCAGAAAACGACAATGTGAAAGATGCTGTTGCCCTGTTGCCAGCTTTATTGCAACAACAGCTGCCACTGAAGCTGCCTCTTAAGCTACTTATGCCACTTGCAACAGATCCTCCAAATTAGCTACAGATCTTCACAGCTTACCATTTTGTGCTCCTTTTCGTCTTTCCTTTATATAAATTATATATTTGTGATTTCTTCTGGAATTTGGTTAGTAATTTTCAGCAGTTGTTGTTGTCCGTACTCTCTTCTCTTCTTACTTATATTTTATTTATTATTGTTGTTGTTGATGTTGCTCGTTAAATTGTTTTGTTTGATAAAGCCTTGGGTTGCCGTTGGTAGCCACGTGGTTGGTTGTCAAGTGGTTACCAACTGTTTACCAGCTGGTTTCGCCCAGCAACCAATTCTGCAATCTTCAAATTTTTTGTTATTTTTCCAATCTACGTGTGATATGTGTGAATTTCGGAATTTGTGAAAAACGACTGGAAATTCATTGACATTCAATGTGAATGCTTTGTTTTTCTCACTTTTTCTCGTTCTCTGTTACTTATTCTCGATTGAGTTGTAAGTGTAGTCGTCAAGTGAGCATTTATTTACTTGGTCTACTATTTGGCCAGCCACAACTTTAAAACTGAGATTAGAGTCGAATGCGACTCGGAGATACCCTGATAAGCAAAATGACGAAGGTCTATCATATAATTATTATTTATATTTTTATTTAAAATTACAAATATAGTAATTATTTTTACTACAAATTACTATCTACATTATTATTTTAAAATAATAAATTGAACGAGAATACCTGATAATAAAAAATACATATTTATACATATGTTGCGAGTGGGGTCACAAATTATTTGTCAGAAGAGTCGAAATACCAATTCGACGATGAAGAAGGCGACATTACTTTTTGCCGACTGGACTTAGTCGGAATAAATTATAAATAAACTAATAAATAAATTTATAAATAAATGAATTGATAAATTAATAAATAAAAAATTTTTAAAGTATGCATACTAAAATGCATCGATTCGTAAGGGCCCGAAAAAATGAAAATATTGTAACCCATTTTCGTAATCTAAGGTCAATTCTAAGATGTTTTCACCAAGCAACCATAGCATTTAAGAACTATGGTTGCTTGGTGAAAAATCTTAGAATCCTGATCCGCGCTTTTTGAGTTGAAGATTTTATAATTTTGAAATTTATAATCTTGGGTGTTTATGGTCTGATCCTGACAAGCTTGTGCAATACTCTTGTTAGAGCCATAAAATTCCATAGAACCAAAGGACCAAAGGTCCTTTGAACATTATTTTCATCCTTGGAAGGACGATTTTGCGATGCGTTTCTATCATAAAAAAATTAGTCAGAGCTAAAGCTATTTTTAGGCCCAAACAATTTTTTTATTAAATACTTTTTAAATGCATGTTTTTATTCAATAGCCCAGTTTGCTTTAATAAAATATGTTGTACATTTTCTGTTAAAACAATATTGAGGTTTAAGAAATTAAAAATTTTTTGGGCCAAAAAATAGCTTTAATTCTGTCTCATTTTTTAGGATAGAAACGAATCGCAAAATCCAATCCAATCCTTCCAATCCTTCCTTCTTAGAATTGACCATAGATTACGAAAATGGCTTACCAGCTTTTGTGAAAAAAATCAATGCACTCTAATGCATACCCTTATGTTGCTGTTTACTACAGGGTATAGCAAACAGAGAGGACGGCAAAGCAAACGAAATTGAAATACTCGTTTAAGAAGTTAACGGCTGCCCGATAAAATTGCCAACAGCCAACGGGTCGAGGCGCATAAATATCCTTAGTCCTGGCGACTGCCTCGTGCTCCACTTGCCGCACTTGCCACACTGGGTCTTAAATAGCATTTGCCAGGCTCGAATGTGCAGCACATTTTGAATGCATTTTGCATTACAGACGGCAAATCTAACAACAAATTGC
Organism: Drosophila recens; assembly: GCA_037043495.1. Lineage (NCBI taxonomy): Eukaryota > Metazoa > Arthropoda > Insecta > Diptera > Drosophilidae > Drosophila > Drosophila recens. Next base: position 8,380 of record JBAMBJ010002695.1, on the reverse strand, counting down.
AGTTATTATTGTTGTTGTTTCCCTCTCTCTCTCTTTCATTGTCTGCACTTTACACTTTTTCTATTTTTTTGTTTATATATCATAATTTATGATATCATCAGCGAGAGAGAAAGCGATAGAATGGAAGAGGCAGATGGAAAGAGAGAAAGAGTTGTTCTTTGATACGGCTGCGGCATTTAAAGAAGGCCTAAACTTAAAGCTGCCTTAATTAATTAGATCCAGTTGTTTCTTTCTAATCAAATTATTAAAGTTAAAAATAGTACTTATAGCTACTATTTTGCCAAAAAAAACGACTACTTTAAGTTGAGATACAAATGCAAAAGTTGCGCGTGAATATTTTACGGCTTAATTCATGTGGCATTGGGGCAAGAAGCAATTGAGCGTGTAGCAGGTGGGCTGAGGGGGGCGAAGAAGAGGAGGGGGAGGGGGCGGGGGGCGATTGCTGTTAAATTATGCGCTGCTTTCTTGGCGGTTGTGTAAACAGAAGCCCCAAATAAAAAGGATATTGCCCGGCTGGCTGTTTGTGCTTGCCGGTTAAATGCTTTAATTGAAATTAATAACCGCAGCCAGTTGAGCTGAGCAGCGACGCGACGCGACGCAGCAGCGGGGGCAGCAGAGGGGGGCAGGACAATGTCTTGGCTCCTTAGCTGCCTCACAGAATTTTCAATTGTTTTCATTAAAAGTCAATTTTTGGAAGGCAGGCAGGAAAACTTCAACTTCAACCCTTTGCCTTTTGCTTAATGCCCGACGGCCACAACAGTGTGTGTGGCAAGGATAGGCAGCGGACAGGGGACAGGGGACAGGGGGCATGCCGCATAATTTTGTATTGGCAGATGCTGTTTGTCCATGGCCCATTGCACGGCTAACTGTAGCTGTAACTGTAACTGTAACGGTAACTGTTACGGTAACGGCTGCCAAGGGTCACGCGGCTTTCTGGCTCTGATTGAAAGTGAAACTAAGTACGTTGATTTCAGACAGAGAAACAGACAGACAGATAGACAATCAAACACATATACTCTCTATTATAAGTAGGTATATCTGTTGTGTATACATCTTTCTTAAATTTCTTAAATTCTGCATAATTATTGCTTAAAATCTACGAGCAGATTGTTCGGAATATACAAACTTTCATATGTACTTACTTATGAGTATCACAGACATCAAATATGTTCTGAATTTAGTTTGTACTGATGGAAATAGTCGGTTTTAAAGTAACAAATGATTTATTTTTTAATTAAGACAACTTTAAGACCTTTTAAAAAAAACATACAATCTTACAATTAGGATGCTTTGTCTTATTAACCGAATTAACCGAATGGTTAATGTTTTGCTTCTATTTATTAATTTATACATATTTTGTAATCGATTATTCGAAATATTAGTTGTAGTGCTGCAATCTGACTTTGGATCGGGATTAATCGCAGTCAGCATATCAGTTTTAGATCTTACTGAATCTTGAAACTAATAAATTTAATTAAAGTTACCTACAAAAACTGATGAGCTTGAGACCACAACTACATTTGAAATATTTCAAATATTGTGCTTCAATCTGTCTTTTTTCTATTTATGAATGTAAACTTAAAGCCGAGAGAATAATAAAAAATTTTTGGTTGAAAATATGTTCAGCTTGTCCGCCTGGATCTAGAATCTATATATTTTACAAGGTCAAAGATACAAAATTAATATTGTCATAGCATACCCTCTGAATGCTAAAAGCAACTAATAAAAATCAGAATAAGATAGGTTAACTGCCCGCAAAAGTATGCTATATATTGTTGAGAAATTTATTCTGAATTAATTTTCTATAAATTTCTCTTACATTCTAAGTAGACCCTCATATTTCACGAATGTAACATCCTTTTTTCTCTATGTGTAAATATTTATAACTTTAGTTAAGGATAAGTTTGATCTCTATTTGACTGCCAGCGGTAGTTGTAACTGTGATTGCGTCTCTATGGCTTTGAGTCTGTGTGTGTGTGTGTGTGTGTGTGCTTTAAGTGCACTCTTTCGGTGTGTGTGCGTGTGTGTGTAAGAGAGTGCATCGGTGTGTGTGTGTGTGGGCAGACAAGTGTGCTGAATGCGGTTGCAGAAGTTATTTGCTGTGTTATTTTCAGAACAGTTTCCGCTTTGCTCAGAAACGGACATCCTGTTGTGTTTGAGAGTTAAATTTGCGCAGCTGCTTGGACTAACGGGCCAACGGTTCTTGTTCTTAACCTCCCCCTAAGCCCCTTATTCCCTACTCCCTACCCCTTGCCCTTGGAATGTGGGGCATGCCGCACAGAGTTGCATTTGCCACCGTTGTCAGTCTATGCACAGATATTTGATATTTTTTTGAATTATTTTTATTTTGTCTTGTTTTTCTGCTACTCACTTAATTCAAAGTTTGACTTTTGCATATTTACTTACCATCCGAACCGAAAAAGGGGGTTTCCCTTTTTGTGTCGTACACTTAAATAAATGCATCCGTAAGTTTAAGGAGTATTTAATAAATAGCAAGTGGGAAAAGCTATAGTCGAGCTCCCGACTATAGGATAGCCGTTACTTACTTAAATAAAATAAAATTTTTTTGATTGCATGATTTTGACACTTTTATTGCTTAAAAGCTTTAATCAGCCATTACCACTTTGCAAGTCCTTTGCGTTAAGCAATAGGTTAGGTTTTGCTTTTAATATTTTAATTGTGTTGGTTATGTTACTAATTTGAATGTACGGATTTCACACTTGTCAAATAAATGGAAACTTTGTTATTGTTGTTAAGACAATATGATGATAGGTAATAATAGTAGCTAACGGTAATGAGTAAAAAAATCCTAACATCTTGAAAACTGTGCGTGTGGTGGCTTTTCGCGATTTATGGAGGTGGAAAGGGGCGTGGCAAAATTTTGAAACAAACTTGACCTGCGTGTGCTTATAGAAATCGGTGTGCCAAATTTGGCTCCTCTAGCTCTTATAGTCTCTGAGATCTAGGCGCTCACACAGACGGACAGACAGACGGATAGACGGACATGGCTATATCGACTCGGCTGTTGATGCTGATCAAGAATATATATATTTTATAGGGTCGGAGATGCTTCCTTCTCCCTGTTACATACTTTGCAACGAATACAATATCCCCTTTTACTTATTTTTTAAGTAACGGGTATAAAAAATAGTAAATGTTTGAAAATCAAAAAGAGCTTAAATAATTTTAAATCTTTTTTTTTAATTATTAAAAAAAAAACTTTAATAAGAGCTAGTTAAAAACGGTTTATATTAATTTTTCAGATGTATGTATGTATATTTGAGTATATATTGGACCTCAACAGTTTCAGATAATTGACGGCGTCGATACATTTATTTAATCGTTGAAAAGTTAATCGTTAAATGTTCCATCGTCGTTTATCATAGAAATTTACAGACAAGGTCGAATCATCAATCATTTGAGCTCTGCTGCCTTTGAATTAATGAATGCAATAAAATGTATTAAATATATTTGTCCTTTATTTGTAGAATTTCTTATGCGCCTTTGTTGTTCTGTTGTTGTTTTTGTTTGTTTGTCATATTTTCTTTATTATAGTATATGTCTGTATATATGCTCGTATATAACTATGTAAGTATGTATATATATATAAGATATATTTGATTTAATACATGTATATTATTATATTATTTGTTCTTTGTTTCGTATTACGCTAACATTATGCATGTTTGTGTGTATGTATGCATGTAATGTTAATTCGTATATTTATGTATGTATGTACTTCATTTATACTCGTATTATTTTTATTTTTTGTCTATATTTTATGTCCTTTTGTTGAACTCTGAATTGTTTTTTAATGCTCGCAATGAATTCAGTAATCAAACTGTTATTGCCAAATACAGTTGCTTATATAAGTATTTAAACATATTTAATAATTGAATGCGTTTTTTATGTACATAAATAAATATATTATTAAATATTTTGCATTATCATTAATATTATTAATAATATATTTTTCATTATAATTTGTCGAACACTTTGTTGATTGCCTATATACAAATTAAATTTTGATTCAGCTGGATGCCCGTTAAGAAACACGCCCCTTTAAAAGTTTCTCCCTTGGGGGTTCCCCCTTAAGGGGATCTTTAGTACATCGCATTCAGTTGGGCTTTTTTATATAATGATTTCTGCACTGACTTTACACACTTTTCTCTATAGTACTTGAAGCACTTTTTTCTATAGTTTTCTCTTTATTCAGTTATTTTCAGATTTCATATTTCGTACTTATTTAACATTTCTTTTCTTTTCTTTAATAAATATTTCGATTCGTAACATTCGAATCGTTTGATTTTACATACATTATATACTTATAGCATAAACATCTATTGATAGGGTACAGATACCTATAACTAGATAGTTTTCAATTTAACTAGATACATACATACATTATGCATACATTTCAGTTTTTATTTCATTAGTTTCAATTATAAACGAGCACTATTAGTGTCGATTTCTTTATAATACTAATATATAGCATATATTTACTGCACAATACGCTTGCATAAGACGCTAAAGAGAGATTGAAAAAGATAAAATCTGGGCTAGATACAGAGAAAAATGTTTAGAGTATGCAAAAGTCAATAATTGTATTCTCTGTAATCAATAGAAATTGCTAACAACAGACAGCAAAATTTACATATTTTTTTAAATTCACATAATTTGACTCTAACAGTTCAAAACGACATGAAAGTATCTAGATTTACAGGGTATTTGCGACTCGAATACTTTCAGAAGTGCTTTGGCATGTCGAATATGCTCACAAATAGTAACAAATATTATTTTGAAGTTCTTCATAAGTTTAAAATCATTTATAATTTAGAGCAACAACCAAAACAAAAGTCAAATATTTAAATAGATACAATATATACATATATATCTTATTTCATTGAAGTTTAAGTTTCTTCTGCAAGGGTATGTAGAATTCGGCATTGCCGAACTGACTGTAGTTTGTCGTTTGTTTTATGTTTGCTAATAATGGCACATAATATTATTGTTTGGCAACTCCTTAAAGTTATATGTGTATACATACATATATTCGAATATACTATATATAGTTGTTTATACTTCATGTAGTATGCATGTCTGTACTAAGTAAGTGTATATGCAATCGCCTAGTCACTCTCACTAATAACAGACAGAAAAAAAACATTTTCAAGCTATAGACGATTTTGTTTTGCACAAACCGTTTAACATTTTTATTTTGAACAACCTCGGTTAATATTTTGTTGAATTTACTTTTCTGTTTTATTTGTCGTATGATTAATAATAATTTTTACAAATTGATTACGATCGAGTTGAGTGGTAAGTATTTAACATTCAACAATTCACAATTCATTTGTTTGCTTTGCTGCATTCAAAAACTCATCTGAATGACGTTCCGAGTTTCACTTTCGCCCGAAAAAACGAAGCATGCTTTTTAATGAAACTTAAGATGGATATTTGTTAAGAAATGGGGGTGGAATGTGAAATTGGAAACACAATAAATTTGCTTTTATCTCTTGGCAGTTTTCTATCTCTGGTTGGCTTGTCGTTTCGTCTGCTGTTTATTGTTACAGCCAAAGACAATGAAGTTCTTAATTAAAATGCAGCAAGATGTAAATAAGTAAGTAAATAAACTCACATACATGTGTGTGTGCACTCAAAGCGAGAAAACTCAAAATATTTTAGTTGAATCATTTAAATGAATTTGAAATTAAATTAAATTCTATTGAGTCAAAGTCCGGACAGAAAATCGCTGAAAATTAAATAGCTTTCAGAATTTTTGGAGACATAACTGACATGGCTCTGTCTTAAGTGTCAAGTGGCAACACACACACACACACACTCAAATAAATATAGAATGACAGTTGCACACCTGAACAATTAAAGGAGTCTCTTTTCTGTGTGCTGCAACAGTTGCAACATTGCCACAAAAGCAACCTGAAGAAGCAGCTGTAATTGAATTTGAATTTGAATTTGAGTTTGTGTTTGTGTTGAGATTTTGTTGAGCTGCTTGTAATTTTATATGTCTTTATTTAATTTTTATAGTCTGCACGTTGTGGCAAGCAAGCTGACGATAAGATTACAACTCTGCTGTGCAACTGGCAGCAAGTTACTCCTTCTCTTACTTCTACTTCTACTCCTACCCCGAACCCTGCCACTGCTCCTTCTTCCTGCTCCTGCCCACTTTTCCCACATTTTATACTTGATTTTATTTATACCCTGTTCGAGGGTATATTAAGCTTGTGCACAGTATGTAACAGGCAGAAGGATGCGTGCCAAACTCCATATAGTATGTTAATTCTTGATCAACATCAGCAGTCGAGTCGAAGGAAAGAAAATATTTTCTAACACAACCCATAACTGATTACAGGGTGACCAGAAATAACGGAGACAAACATTTTTAACTATAATTTTACTAAACGAGAGAAATTTAGCAAAGCAACTGAGTGAAACAACGATAAAAGTGGATCACTAGTAGTAAGATTACTGTGGTTTCCGAAATGGTCTCCTCCAGCTGCCGTACACGGAGCTCCAAACGTATTTAAAATTGTAGGCCGAGAATTTTTGGGTCCTCGGGAGGCAGTCGGTTCGATTCCAAGAGCAGCGATTGCCGGCAACTTTTCTCCAATTTTGTGAACCTTTTGGAGTCCTGACTCCAATATCGTACTTGTAGTCCATCGGTGAGCTCGGCGAGAATGACCTGGATAGTCAGAGAGAGGTTTTGCATCTTGTCATTTTCGCCTTGTGAACGGCCGAAAATTTGAAAAGTTCAGTCCGCATCGCCGAAGTGCAGTTGTAAACTGAAAATTACCACGACGTCAACCCGCTCTCGGCGGCACACTTCTTGGTTTCTTTTAGGCCGTTGATCCGGGAACTTCCAGAGTTTCTGCCCGCTGGCTGACAAAAATGCCGCCCCAATAATTTTGGCGATGTTTGACAATGGCCGACGTACCCGAATTCGAATTGGTTGTGCACCTTTCGACGGTTACCAGCTTCTCATCCGTGAGAAGCCTGCGGCCGGCGAGTTGGTGGAGCATCTTGCGGCCGCACGCGCTGTTCCCGTAAGGATGTGAAATTTTTGGTACCCCATTTGGTCCAAGGTGCTTCTTCGCCGACGTCACGTTCCGGTCTCACAGGCAATTTTCCTCATGGAGACCCTCGGAATTTTCATCACCCTGCCCTCTGTTGGTGGCCGTATTGACGGTGCTCCTCTTCCCGGACGACCAACCTTCATGGTCAATCTGAACTGATGCCCATCGCAAATTCACATTTTGACGTTTTCTTGATGAAACAGCTCTAAAATTACACAGCGTGCACTTGACATTCTGAAATTGTAACATTGATTCAAAAAATGTTGTGACTAGTGCAAAAAAAAAAGAGATGAAAATACGATAAAGTAACATTTGTCAAATCGAACAATATGCAGACATAACAAAGTTTGTCTGCATTTTTCTAGTCATATCATGGGAGAGAATAAAAATATAAAATTTGTATTTTTTTAAATTATATTCATAAGATAACTAAACAAAAAATTAGGTTAAAAATTTAAGTTTAATATTATATACAGCAAAAACAAAACATTGGAAAATCAAATGGGTCAAAGTAGCAAAACATGTGACAAAAACGGCAGAATTAAAATCAATTTTAAAACGAAAGTCTAAATTGTGAAGCTGGTCGAGAACATCACCTAGTCCAACATCTTATGTTTTGGTTGTTTATTTTTTCTTTGTTGAGCTCTCAAAACTTTTCAAGGAAAAAATTTTTTTTGTGTTATATTTTATTATTAAATCAAAAAACTTGGTAAATTTCGCAAAACAAATATATGTAAAAATGCCAGCCATCGGTGTGTGTGTGTGTGTGTGTGTGTGTGTATGTATGTGTGTGTGTGCGTTACAATTCAAGTTGATTGCCATTTGTTTTAAGCGAACTCTGTAAGTGTGCGGCAAGTGTTATGCGGCTAACTGACTGCACATAACAGGCGGACACACACACACACACACATACATCCATACACACACACTCATACACTCACACACAAGCTGGAAGTGAGCGGCAGCAGGTGTTGCATTCAATTAAAACTTCCGCCCAGAACATGATGCCTGTGACCGCCTACCTCCCCTCCCCTCCCTCCTCCCTTTGAATACCTATCAGCAACCCGTACTGTAGTCGCCTATATACTGTTGTTGTTGTTATTGTTGTTGTTGTTGCTACTGTTGCCCTTAAATTATAAAACTAAACATGTTGCCACGCAAAATTTAAATAGATACAAGTTTTGTAGTATAAAATTTTCCGACAATTTGGCAAAAACATCAACAACCGAAAAAAACACAAGAAGAACACTCAAATAAAAGACAAGTTAATGCTCTGTCTATGTGTGTGT